>JADLZL010003550.1:0-129922 GCA_015844335.1 Chrysopogon serrulatus | reverse complement strand
AATCATAAATATGCTTTGGTTGCGCATGGAGGCGGCGTGACCAAGGCTCTTCTTGTGCTTTTGATTGAACGTAACCATGGTTCTTGGGATAATTACTGATTCTACATTTCTACTAGATAAATGCCCACTCTACAATGGGAAAAAATACATATACCACACAATAATAAATATGAACACGTGTTATACTGTTACCCCAAAAAGATGCTTTGAACATGTTTGCAACATCACTACTATTGTTACACGCCTGATGCGCGCGGACAGTTACCACCAACGATAAGAATGGGCCAGAAGAGGCTCGAGAGGGGGGAAGGGGCGCCACCGTGCCCGGGCGGGCCCCCCGCAGCCTGCCCTAGGGCGGGGAGGGGCCACCACGCACTGGGAGGGCTGCAAGCCGCCCGCCGTCGCCTTCCTTTTATGTCTCCACCAACTAGCAAATCTAGTATTTATCATTTTTGGAATAATTAGTTAATATATGGAAACTAGAAGTTGATTGATGAAAGAGAAATTCGTATTCAATAGAGATTTCTTCGTCTTGTTTGTAGGCTAAATCTAATCAAAACTACAAATAAGAGTGCATTATAACTACATCAATCAAGCAATAAACGAGCGAAAGCTCTTCTATTTCTCTCTCCTCTCTCTAGCCTGCCGCTTCCCTTTCCCTGTGCTTTGCGCGCCGTGCCGCCGTGCCCACGCCGTGCCGCCCCTGCCCTGAGCCGCCCCTCCCAAACCCTAAGGCGCCGCCGCTCTCTAGGCTGTCCACGCCGCCGTCTCCGACGTCGTCACGGTAGCCCATCCACTCTACCCACTTAGAATTATATATTAGTTGGCAGATTAATAATCATCAAAGTAAACAAATTTGTCCCACTAGTAAGCTCATGTAGATGTTCCGGGGCAGACGCCTCCAGGCGCGCGTTTGAGGATAAGCTTTTGGGAATCCTATTTGGGCATTGACGGACAAGGGATCGGGATCGATGCATATATTTATATTATACGGACATATATCGGGATCGATGCATCAATCCAATTCATATATATATATATATATATATATATATATAAAAAATAAATCAGACGCACGCCTTGAAACTGATGGTCAACTCTGACGGTGACGGACTGATCCGTCGACCGATTGAAACGGCATATATATATATATAGACCACTACATATACAAGTTGTATTAATTCTCGGATGCATTTTTAGTTTATCGACGACGCTAGCTAGCTATTGGTCGCATCTTGTATTATGCAGTTATACACACACACACACACACACACACATCTGTCAAGTGTCGATCTCTTTTGGAAAGAAGTGAAGCAAAAGGGTCGAATCGTATCGTATCTACTACCAGCTATCTCGGTCTGCATCCTGCACGTCATAGTATGTCTGAGCCGTGTCTGTTGTATACGGCGCGGCCATCATCTTGCGTACGTCCTTGTTTCAGTTGATCTAAACATCATGCGTGCGTGCACAGACGGTACGTCTTCGCATGTACCAGCGAGAGAGGCCGGGTCCAGCATCCGCCGATGTGTGTAGTGTAGCCATTCGAGATCTTGCAGGCACTTGTGATTTGCGTTGGATCGAAACTTTGTACCTGGAGCTGTTTGGATCCATTAGCGCTAAACATTAGCTAACTAGTAGATAATACTCTTTTTTATTCCAAATTATAAGATGTTTTGGTTTTTCTAGATTCATAACTCTTGTTACGCTCCTAAATATATACTATATCTAGGTACATACTAATAAAGGGTATGAATCTAAAAATATTAAACATTTTATAATTTAGGACGGACGAAGTAACTATTGTTTTTTAGCTTGCTAATTTTAGTAGTGGTTGTTTGGTTCCACTGCTTGCTAATAGTAAATGGTTGTATAGTGAGTTTAAATTGCATAACTGCTAATGAAACTAATTTTTATATCAAGTAGCCCTCTAACTAATTATTAGAGGGCTTATTAACATGTCTGTTTGTGTCAAATAAACTAATTTTAGCTGCTAATTTTTAGTGATCCAGTAATCTCAATAGGACCTTATTATATTGCTATTGGATATTGGTTTATCTTTTAGCAACTTCGTGCCTTCCACGAAATGAGTACTATGTATATTTGCGGCTGTGTTCCCGTCCACATTCGGTGACAACAGTGTGCTGTCAGACTTCGAAAGCGCCCAACCAGCAACGAACGGCAGGTGCAAAAGGTGCAGCCGCAAGCAGCGTGAGGCGGCGCCGGCCTCCCAAGAATTTCTGCATCGTGCTATAGGCATAGGTAGCTAGGTCAGTACACAGGTGAAGTTCTGAGGTTTTTTAATTTCAAATTAATTTTTAGCCAAATTTTTTTAAATATATATAAGTATAAATTTTTAGATCTAATAACCTGTATGGTCGCTCAGTCCGAGTGGCACAACAAATATAAATCACACTATCAAGCAAGCTAAATCACGTGCTCCATCCGTTCCAAATTTTAAATCGTTTTAACTTTTTTAGTATATCTATTTTGCTATATATCTAGATTATTTTAAAAAAAATATTTTGGTAGATTATTTTTAAAAGTATTGATTAAAATAGGTTAAAATAAAAAAATACACTTCAGATGGTGCTTTTTTAGAATAAAAATATTGACTTTACATGCCCGTTCATGCTAAGACAAACCGTGTAGTTGTAATTTACACGGTTGATGAACATCTACCACTATTATATACTGCATGCTGGCCTTTTCCAGGTTGTTTTGTGCCCTTTTATATATCACATTGTTTTTTTTTTGCGAATATTATATATTACGTTGTTGTAACAAGGAGCACAATCATTTATCCGTTTCTTGGTAAAGATTGAATAAATTAGCTTATAAGGGTATTCACCGCTGGCCCTCCACCTTGGCTAGTGGTCTTATTTAGAAAAAAAATATACTTAACATAACTATATGTTCAAATAAATGCACTATCAAGATATATTTCATAATACTCCCTCTATATAGGAAAAGTAAGTCTTTTAGACAAGGTTTGGATTAAATATTAGGAGCATAAATTATGAGTAATTTTTAAGTTATTGAGTTTAGAAATGTGAAAACCATATGAATAGATTTGTCTTGAAAAATACTTTCATAAAAGTATATATAAATATATGACTTTGTGATGAATATTTTTCAAAAATATGTAGTCAAAGTTATACTTTGGAGACCGTGTCACTGTTTAAAACGACTTTCTTTTTCTATACGGAGAGAGAACTCAGTAAAAATCATTTCATTAAACTAATTTGTATGGTAAATGTTACTGTTTATCTATAAACTTAGTTAGAATTAGAGAAATTTGACTTAGGTAAAAAAATAAAGTGCAATAATTTGGAAGGGAGGCCTCTCGGTGTCATCAATTTTGGTGGTGGCAATGTCCGCTCAAATTTGATTTTTGGCCGTGAACTCTTTATGTGATATTTAATAAATTATTAAATTATAATCATCCTTCAAAATAAAAATTGGTTTTTTCAACTTAGTGGCACATAATTATTGCAAAATTATAAGATATTTTGAACTTTTTTCTAAATATATATTGTCTTACTATAAATCTAAATGTATAGTAAAAACTACGTATCTAGAAAAGTCAAAATTACTTATATAATTTAGAATAGGTAGTCCTTACTAAGATCTCATTACTGGCAAGATGTCAATTGGCATCTCTTACATACATATATAGCATAATAAAAACATTTTTTGTTGTATGTATGTATGCTTGGATATCAAACCAAAACCCGGTACACATTAGCATGACCTCAGTGGAGGATCTTTAATTTCATGCCGATCGATCTACTGATCTTGCGCACATTGCATTGCTTGATGCATTGACATGATAAAACTGCATTATCTATCCGATCCATCGATTGAAAAAATCTGCCTTTTTTTTTCTTCCCGTCCTGGAAACGTGGGGCCCGGCAGACATAACCTCTTATCCACTTGCATGAAGAATTATAGAAAGGCCGGCCATGCATATATGGAGAGCGAGCTGTAAAACTTTTGCTTTCTTCTACCCCATCGAGTGCCCCTGGCTGTAACTTTCGTCGTCAGGTAAGAAAGGCGATCTCACAGGCGGTGGCAGGCACCACTGCCAGAGCGTGGCACCGCCAGGCGCCGGCCGGCCGGCCGCAAGGACAGCCAGCCAGCACCTGATGCTGCAATGCAAAAGCCTTTTTCTGTTAAAACTTTTGCTTCAATTCGTTTTGACCTGATGGTGGTAGAAATATCTTATCTTAATTAAACTTGTCCGCATCGCGGTGAAAAAGATCAAGAGGCGATCTCCTGGAATTATTACAGTGTGGATGTGGAGGCGGTGGTTAAGCCCAATGATGGTAAGCATCATGGTAACCCCATTGCAAGCTGGGTAAATTGCCCGGGGCATGCAGCAAATCACCCCTGGCCGGGCCGCCACGGCTCATGAGCCGTCTGCATGGCGATGGCCGGAGGCCGACGTGGCGCTCCTCGGTTGGTCGCACGGGGGGCCGGCTGGCCAATGGGAAGGGGACGTTGCGGGCTGCCCAATCCTGCTGGGGCCCCACCAGAGCTGCGCCTGCACGCACGCACCCACCTGCTCAGTGTACACCATCATGGCCATGACAGCCTACAGCTGGGTCGTCTACGCCACCAAACTACACATACAACAGTACGTGTACATACATACGCACATGCATGTGAAAGGCTGCGTAACCGCGTGCCCGCAGATATTTACAGATCTATTTTCCGGGCCCACCACGCAGTAAGTCTGATCCTCGTCGTTGTATCTGGGTCCCATATGTCATCGATAGAGGACACAACAGAGGTCAGGGCACAGCAGTATGCAGGGCCTGCGTGGGTTCTGAATTCTGGTGTACGTCTCTGCACCTATCTATCATGTATTTCCCCAGCTTTTCTTGCTGTTGCGAGTGTGTATTTGTACAGCTCATAGTCACAAAGTTTTCAGGGGGGGTATGTGATACGCTTGTTGCGAGAGAATTTGACATTTTAAGCCTTTGTTTAGATTGTAATTTTTTTTTCAATCAAAGTATTGTAGCATTTTTGTTTTATTTTAGCAATTATTGTCTAATCATTGACTAACTAGGCTCAAAAAGTTCATCTTAATTTTCAACTAAACTGTGTAATTACTTATTTTTTTTACTTACATTTAATATTCCATGCATACGGCTAAAAATTGATATGATGAAGAGAGATAGTGAAAAAATCTAGAATTTTAAAGCAATCTAAACAAGGACCGAGTCAAAAATAAACCCGTGAACCCAGGTTAGGATCGAGGAACCCAGGTCAAGGGTTGAAGATGGTGAACCTATTTTATGTGACTATGGTATAACTTGCACAGACTTGCAACTGGTGGTCCTATATACAATACTGTAGTAGTATAGGAGTATGTCTAAATACAGGCTGCAGGTCGAGCCAGCTAGGTGTATTTTCTTTTGCTACCAGCTACTACTAGCTAGGCTGCTACCAGCTGCGGCTGCAAGTGTTTCTGTGTGGCTGCCATTGGTCACTTGGAAGAGCAGCGAGCTTGCGAAAAGGCAAACCCAAAAGGTAGGACGTTTGGTACGATTTGTCTGTGGAGTGTGTACTCATGTAGTAGCTAGGGTGTGTATACGTCTCAACGTCTGGTATTTTTTTTAGTATATACACAATCAGTATACTAGTGTCTTTCTCAATCCGGAATTCAGGTTTATATTTTAGCTAATCCGTTCTGCCTTTGGTGGTCCTGTAGCGTACCTACGTTCTCCGTTTGGGTGCGTCGTCTCTCCGTTTGGGTGCGTCGTCAATCGTCATAGGTTCATAGCGGCAGTACATTTTAATATATAGTTTGGTTTGTTATTGACATGATATGGGCGTGTTTGGAACTGATTCTGGGTGAGCATTTACTAGAACGAAATTGAGATTTTGAACCATAGACATGACCACCGGGTGGTGTGGTATCGGTACTATGGCCTTCATCCCGCGATATAGAAAATTTGAGCGCTGGTTCAATCTCACGGTAGTTGTGTCTGCGACAGTGGGAAACAATCATCGATTCTAGTGGGGTGTTTGGCAGTATTTTCTCAATTATCCAAGTGGGACGACCACAGATCCGATTTCTAAATGGCCCCAAACATGCCATGGTCCAGTAGGGCTAGGGGAGATTAGGCAAGCTAGACGTACTAGTGAGTAATGACAAATGCAAGTCTCAATGAAAGTTTTCTAAGTTTAATGGGCAATGGATAGGCTTATGTGACATAGTATAAATGAAGAGAGAAAAAAGTTTCATGGAAAAAATAGGTTTAATGAAGATGAAACTTGTTTACACCGACTCTCGTTGTCTTTTTTTTTTTTTAAGGATTGTAGGGAAGACCCCCCACAGTTAATAACTCAGCCTGAAATTCACTCTAACTGTAATTTGAACTTGGAATCCGAGAGGTGCCGTCGAAGTGACTAGACCAACTGATCTAGCACCCTTTGACATAAAGGATGCCGTCTTATGGCACCAAATATGTGTATTACCTATTGATATTTCTTATATAAACTTAGTTAAATTTAATATGGTATGATTCAATGTTATATTAAAATTGTATTCTTCGTTGGACGGAGAAAACATGCATTATTCGGTTATGCCCTAAGTATCTAGAAGAGTATGAGAGTTGTTTGCTCGTCAACTCCAGCAGGTGATTGATGTTTGCCTCAGGGATACTGACATTGAGCTACTACTAGCTCTAGGATGTGTACACTATTGCTAATATACGGATGGAGAGGTCTTGTCATCTTCATTGTAAAGGTGATCCTGGTAAGTGTAAAATGGTGATGTCTTCATTATTGCAAAAACCATAGCTGTCGATAAGCTACTGAAGGTCGAGGATTGGAAAAGAAGAAGTCATAATTAGGTATCGCTGTCAAAATCATTACAAGCAACCGGTGAAATCTGCAAGCTTGATAATTAGAAACAACTGGAACCGCTTTTGTACCAACAACCTTGTACACCGATTTATAGCATCAGTTTAATGATGTAATTAACTTTAGTTCATATTAGAGTTGTTGGTGCAAAAAAAAAAAAAAAAACTGCAGTCACCAACAAACAAAAATCTGTACTAAACAGGCCATTACACATTACTCTCTCGGACACGTACAGTAGCAAATGAGAAAGAGCCAACAATTCGTCTTCATGGGCCTACCCTAAAGACCACCTTGTTTGGTATAGGCCCATTTATCTCTAATAATACTAGCCCATTAAGTTGCACAAAGGCCCAGTGTTGCTTTGTCGGGAATGCGATTGAAACCTACAGCCAGTGTTGCTTTCGTCATAACAGCATGGATGTATTGTGCCATAAATACACACTTTCCAAAGTAAATAAAGCAGAAACAGAAACCCACAGAAATGGTGACTACATCAAAATCTCAGTGACAGTAGTAGATTATTGTAAATCACTAACAGATTACACAGACAGATAAGTAATGGGACGAAGCACGGCATCAACGACATTGGCTTGGTGGTCTCCTTCGAAATAACTGTCCCGCGACGCAGACGTCGAGTGCGACGGCGACCGGCGATCAGAGAGGAAGGCAGCTGACGCGGCATTGCCATCACAAGCAGAAAACACGAGGGTCGCCGTCTCTCGTGGTCACTTGGTCCAAGGAAGCTGCGATTTTTCGTACAGTACGTGCAGCAACTTGTCACCAGCAAATTTCATTCCAAGGGTCAATGTTATGTTATTATTATGTTAACTGAGAGACAAACTAATTCAAGTAGCTCTATAATTGAGGTCTCTGCAATTGATTGAAAGGGAACGAACAATATAGTAGGAACGGTATGGGGAGTTCAGACGAAACAGGATTCAGATATTTTATTTATTAACTACAATACTACTGCATGGTAGAGGCTGGAATTTTTAGTTCCATTATCTAAAAAAAAACTATAATACTACTGCATAATGGTGACTGTAGAACATGACGAAGCTCCAATGTGAAGGCACAACTAGAATCCCAGAAAAAACTGCTGCCTACTCTTTCTCCGCAGCATCCAAGAGCACGGAAATGGTCAGTTTCCCAAATGGCCAAATAGCAGCCAAAGGCCAATACAAACGCAAATTCACCGCTTCAAACGGGGTGCACATCAGCTGACCTTCCAAGCTCCATAAAGTCAGGGAGGGGGCCAATTGAGGATGCCTGACTCGACTGCATGCAACAGCCCATTAGTCGGCACAGAAAGACTGAGCAAAGAATATGATAATGCTTATTAGAAGCAGATCACACGGGGAGATGTCTCCGCTAAACAACAGGTCACTGTTGGGAACAGGTGAGTTGGAATCATGTGTGTGATCACAATTCACAGATATCTCTGCGCTCCAGCTGTAGCATCGTTCTGGCTCCGAATCATTTGGTGACTGCGACGACCGAATATGTATGGATCTTCGTTGATCCCGCTCAGAGATATTTTGTTTTCCTCTTCACTGTTCGATTTCAGTAGAGGAGTACTCCGTATTCAAGTTCAGAAAAAACCCTTTTTTAAAGGAAAAAAAAGAAGAAAAGAAGAAGAATGTTACTCACTGATCACTGAACGTTCGTTGTAACCAAATACCAATAATCACTCAACTGTCAGTGACCAATAATATATCTCCCATAACTGATGATGGTCGATGATGCTTGGCTCAAGACCTACGTTGTACATATTGTTTCTGAATGACAATAACATCTGCACTGTCGATCTTTATAGCATATAGAACAAAATCTTATCTTGTTTGTTTTGTCTGGGAAACTAGAATATAAATAAATAATAATACTGTATCGTTAGCTGCGTTGAGTAAACAAGTACTACGGAACTAGTGTCCTTGCCGTCTGTCCAGGTCTCCCGGTAGAAATCAGAGAAGCTGACCGGCTCTCCGTTCTCCATGTCTAGACGCTCCTGCCGGCCGGTTTTGCTCAGGGGAGGCTGCAGCTATGCAACTGCTCTGACTTTATATACTGCCAACTTCGAACGTCTCCGGTCTTCTCCTAGCTGAGGAGCGGCGCGCCCGCGCACCAGCAGCTCCTATAACACAAACCCGCGCTGTCGCGCTCCCTTCGAAAACGGTTGCCACTAGCTAGGACGCGAAGCACAGCGAGAAAACGCGCGAGTGCGCTACAGAGTGGTTGGTATGCGGACGAGGCGACACGGAAGGTTCCGGCTCGGCCGGAAGCTGTTCAGCGTCTGGCGCTGGGCGCTCTGCCACCGCCGGCGCCGCGCGTACCTCCGCCTGCAGCCAGGGCCGTGCCGAGGAGGAGGCAACAACAAATCCCCGTCCCCCCTGGCGGATGATGCAGCAGCAGCGGTGCGTGCCAAGCAGCAGAAGCAGCAGCAGGAGCAGGTTGCGGTGCAGCAGCAGCGCGATGAGACGCCGCGGATGCTCACGTGGGGGCGGTCTCTAGCGCGGCGGATGAGGCTCCTGCACGGCAAGCACCAGCTACTCGAGGACGCCGCGGCGGAGGCCACCACGCCCAAGGGGCAGGTGGCCGTTTACGTGGGCGGCGCCGAGCCCGGGGCGTCGATGCGGTACGTGGTCCCTGTGGTGTACTTCAACCACCCGCTTTTCGGGGAGCTGCTGCGCGAGGCCGAGGAGGAGTTCGGCTTCGAGCACCCCGGCGGGATCACCATCCCGTGCGCGGCCTCGCGGTTCGAGCGCGCGCCGCTGCCGTGGCCGCCGCGGGCGGCGGCCGGAAAAAGGTGCCTGCTGGCTGGTGGTAGCAGCGCGTGGCCACACCGTGGTGGTGTACATAATATATATACGCACATACAGCCTTAGGAGTTAGGAGGAGGATCCCATGCAATTTCTCTTTTTTTCTTCCTCGTTAAGTTTGATCCTTGATATTTTCCCTCTTGCCTTGTTTCCTTGTGTGGATTGAACTTAGTGCATGGGATGAGAGAAAGACATAGTTGTAGTTTGAGAGATGAACAATGATGTTTTAGGGTCAGCAAAAACATGTTCTCGATCCGAATTGCAAGTCCATGTTAGATAAACATCAGATATGTACGTCAGGTGGTTCTGATTCTCTTTGCAACTAACCCATCAATTCAGCTCTAGTTTTTTAACATATACTACAACTCTAGAGCTTCTTTATATCATTTATAATTAATAATTGGAATAAAGATTTTAGTAAAAAAACACTCTTCAATGCCTTTTTTTTATTGGATCTCTAAATATATTTTCTCAAATATGCAATAGCATCCCACATCTGTACTATATTTGGATCTCCAAATATAGGCATCCCATGTCTTTTTTTTCTCAAACACGCAAAAGACTTAAGCGTATTTGTATTGAGGAAAAAAACATTTTAAGTACAATGCGTCTTGGTGGCGTCTTAGATGGGTGTGAAAATACTTAGAGTGAAGCTCAGACATAACATCGCCCTCCCTCCCCGCGCTCCTGGAACTCGTGTTATAGCCTTTTACTCCGAACAGAAGACAACCAAGATTCTTGGTATTGGCCTACACCCACTATTCTGCCTCATATTTGATGAGCGCTAGACGTGTTGGTACTTGTGTGGCGGCACCTCACATTTCTTTCCTTCCACGACTCCTAGGTGACAAAGAGTGAAGATGGAGTTCGCACCATGTCTGCAAGGTCCAATCCACCAAGTTCTCCAGTCTTCCCACCATTCCCATCCCCTATTCTAGATTTCACTCTGGTCAAAAGAGTGAGAGTGAGAGTGGCTTTTTTGAGTACACAAATATATAGAAAAGAGTAAAGTATGTCACCGGTCTCTAAACTTGTACCGTTGTGTCATCCCGATTTCTAAACTTCGCAAATCAATCGTTTAGGTCCTCAAACTTATACGGATGTGTCCCTAAACTTGTAAATCAATCGTTTAGGTCCTCAAACTTGTTAAGTTATGTCATCTTTGGTCCTTAAACTTCATTTTGAATCTCATCCGGGTCAAAACATGGTTATCTAAATACTCTATATCTAAAAATAATTCATAACTTTTTCATACGAACTCAGATTAATTTAAACTTTATATCAAAATTATAGCCTCAACATGATAAAAAAAAAAAAACTTGTAGTTGAAAATATTTTAAAATAAAACTGTTTAGGGTCCCAAATATTGTTGTATATTTATAGATTTTGTAATTTGAAAGTTAAAATTATCAAACAATTTTGGGTATTGACATGGTCTATATGAAAGTTATAGTTCTCAATAGGATCTACAACTTTGTAGTTGAAAAGTTTTTTATTTGAAGTCATTTAGCGTCTTAAAATTTAATTTTAAATTTTAAATTTCAAAATCTATAAACGTAAATAATATTTTAGAACCCTAAACAATTTTAACTAAAAAAAGTATCAATGACAAAGTTGTAGATCCGATGGCTACAATTTTAATATAAAGTTTGTCATCATTTGCGTTAGTATGAAAAAAAATGTGAATTGTTTTTTATATAGTTTTAAGATCGCATTGTTTAAACCAGATGGTACTCAAAACCAAGTTTAAGGACCGGCATGATACAACCGAACAAGTTTGAGAACTTAAACAGTGATTTCCAAATTTAACGATCGAGATGATACAACCAAACAAGTTTAAGGACCATGGTGACACAAATGAAATAAGTTTAAGGACCTAAATGGTCGATTTGCAAGTTTAGAGACCAAGATAACACAACGGTACAAGTTTAGAGACCAAGAATGAAGTTTACTCTATAGAAAAGTTGCTGAAATAGATAGAAAATATTTAAAAAATGACTTTTGTTCAAATAACTATTCAAATAATAATTTATAGAGTAAGTTTGAAAATTACTCTTGGAGATGCTAATTTGCGACAAAAAATGAAGTACCGAAGAAGCAATTGACACTACTCCGGATACTCACATCGCCAGCGGTTCAAACCCCCCCCTTCGGTGCCAAATTTTGACCACCACAACCAAATCGGCGGTGATGTGGGATGATCATCGATTAGTGGTTCTTTCAAACCGCCACCGATGACCATCGATGGCGGTTTTAGAACCAAACCGCTAGTGATGTGGTTTTTACAAATTACGATTTTGAATCCAAAAATAGCAAAAAAAATAATTTTTCACCTAGGGAGGGGGCCCCTAGCAAGCTGGGCCGCCATTTCTTCAACTCACGTATTTTTTTCGCATCAAATCATGTGCATGCGGCCGTCTGATTCGAACATGCAACCTCCTCCTCGCTGCGTACCCTCCTCTACCACTGCACCACAATGTCATTTGTGACTATAACTTGTTTTGGACCTCCTCATATTATACCAAACCGAGTAAAAATTAAGTATTTGAGACCCTAAATAAATTCAAATGAAAAAATTATCAACTACAAAGTTTCATAACTTTTTGAGATCTATAACTTTCATGTTGGTGATTTCTCCATCCAAAGTCATTTAAAAAGTCAAATTTTAAATTTGAGAAAGTCAAATGTAATTTTTTTTTTATAAGATGATTTTAAATCAAAAAGTTGTCAACTACAAAGTTTTATAACTTTTTGACATCTACAATTTTTGTTTTACCCATTTATTCATCCGAGGTCATTTAAAAAAAGCTCATTTCAAAAATTTAAATTTTAAATTTGAGACATTCAAATATAGTTTTATAGGAGAAAATAAATTTAAATGAAGAGATTGTCAACTACAAAGTTCTAGAAATTTCTAAGATCTAAAACTTTTATTTTGGTCATCTTTTCATGCAACTTTATTTTATCGACTCAAAATTTGAATTTCAAAAATTAACTACTTCAAACAACATTTTAAAAGTGTAATTGGTTTCAGCTAGAAAAGTTTTGAATAACAAAGTTGTGCAACTTATCAAGATCTAAAATTTTTATTTTGCTCATTTCTT
The DNA here is from genome assembly GCA_015844335.1 of Chrysopogon serrulatus. Taxonomy (NCBI): domain Eukaryota; kingdom Viridiplantae; phylum Streptophyta; class Magnoliopsida; order Poales; family Poaceae; genus Chrysopogon; species Chrysopogon serrulatus. Next base: position 117,129 of record JADLZL010003550.1, on the reverse strand, counting down.
CATCCGACAAAAGTAATAGTGATATTGTTCACAAATCTTACATATCTCTCACATAGTTTTCTAAAGTATAAGAGAGAGATATAAAATTTGTGAACAACGTTACTATCACTTTGTCGGATAAGAAAATGACCAAAATAAAAGTTATAGATCTTGATGAGTTCTACAACATTCGTTTTGGTCATCTTTTCATCAAAATCCATCAAATTTTTATGCTTTATTTTTTAATATTCAGCATCTAGCGCGATCACATCGGTGGTGGTTTGTGGCTAAAACCGCCATTGATGGCTCTATATCAGTGGCGGTGCCATCGGTGGTCTGTTTGTGGCTAAAACCGCCACCGATGGTCCTATGGAGATTCTTTGCTAGAGCCGGCAGTGATGTTTGAACTCCACGTTAGTGCTAGTTTCGTCCACAAACCGGTAGTGATGTGGACTTTCAGTGCCGGTTTCATCCACAAATCAGCAGTGAAGCGTACAACCGGCACTGAAGAGATATCAATGCCGGTTTTTCTAAAACCGGCACAAATGTTACCGGCACTGAATGTCGATTATGTAGTAGTGTGAGCTCATGATCTCGTTGCCTGAGTGATCTCGTTCGTTGCCCCGATATGAGTCTATGAGATCAAGGTCGTGTAAGTCGTCTGTTTATTTCTCCCTTTGTATAACAAGGGGTTTGGTATTCTGTAGTTGTCCAATCCAGCTCTCCAGTCAGCAGGGTGTGCGTGATCAAAGCAAGAAGCTACTACTAGCAGCAATATTATTTGCCCAAAATATATATATTGCGAACATGAACGTCTTCCGGGGCGGTTCCAACCAAGGCCCAAAATTTCTCCAGCAGATAGCACCTACATACGGGATGGAGCTTTAATCCGTCATTATTTAATAAGACTAGAAATTAAAAAGGCTTCCCAGGTACTCTCGTACAGTCGATCGTACTCTCGAGGTCCTTCGGAGGTACTTGGGGCCAAGGCAGTGCAAGTTGTTTCAAGTTTGAACAAGAGAACCCGATCAATGTCGACGTCATTCCAGCATGGATCCAAACCAAAGTGGACAATGGAGTGTACGCATGATCATCATATCGCCAGGGCCCAGGGTCTGTCAGTTTCACTAATCAACTTGCTGTAGTATGTATGGGCCCCCTTTATGAGTTTATGCACTCTGGAAATGAAACTGAACGTGTATTAACTTTCAAAAAGGGTCCAAATTGCATGGGCCCACATGTGAGCCAGATGAATCGATCCGTTGCTCGTAATCCTCGTCAGCTCCAACCAATGACTAGCTAGGAGTCTAGGATAAGCTCTCTCTTTTTTTTTAATAAAGGAAGCTTTTATACTAGTAGAGTAATCGATCATCAACAAACTGATAGTATATGATATAGTAAAGCTGAGCCTAACCTTACTAGCTAGTCGTGACGCGAGCCATTTGCCGGTTGTCTTCTCCCTTGTACGCTTGTTTAATCAAGTTGCGTTTTGTTTTGCGGTTTCTCCGCCACTTATCTATGCCAAAGTAAGCGGCCGTCCATGTCGTCCAGGCTTATCTAGCACCACGGCTGCATCCTTTTGCGCTTTCACGGTAAGTACGTACGGTCATGGTACGGCTGTAAACTATCGGGAGAGCTCGGCGTTGTCGCGCCACCATTGCGTCGCCGCCACCCACCTCGATCGATCAGAATTCAGACCTCGCCATGCATCCGGACCACTTCTCGCCGCCGCTGGTCAGCTTGCAGACGCATGCATGGCTCGATCTGGGAAAGAACTGAACTTTGGATTCAGATCAGAAATAATAATCTCCAGTGCATGCTGCGTAGGATATAGCATATCACAGGCTCAAGAGGGAGGTTTTCTATTGCTTATTTGCTTCTGCCTTCTGAGTTGGTTGGCTACTGGCTCTGAGGTCAGGGCAAACTGCCGTTTTGTCTGCCTGCTCAAGCTACATATCTCATATATTCTCCTCCATAGCACACTCAGGAATCGTCGTATCCCAACATCGAGTTGTTCGGCTGGAAGGAGAGAGCTGACATAGCTTTTGATCGATCGATCAGGGGGCTGCCCGCACTACCTGCTGTTGGAACGAACAACGAACCATGGCATGATTTTCGTGTTGCGATGATTCGTGTCAATGATCGATGATGATTTCTACGGAACGAACAACGAACCATGGCATCACGGGGTTGGATCGAATCGTGTTACTGCATGATTTTGTATAGTAGTCACTAGTACTCCCTCCGTCTCTATAAACATGTAATCGTGCGATTTGAATCTTGTCTCCGAATTCATGTGAAGCTACGGTGGAGATCAGCTTTAGATGGGACCCACTAATTAAAAAAAAGGGACTCCGTACATGCAATTGGAAAGTGAGGCCACCGTCGTACGCCTGACCCCATCCATCCATCCACCTGTCCTTCTCCCAGCCTCCCGCATGAAAAAAAAATGGAGAAAACACCGCGTCCGAAGACTCCAGAAGTCCAGATGCAGTGGCTGTGAAACAAAAAGCAGGGGTACATGCGTAATTTCGCCTCCCTGCTAATTCTACCTTGAAACTCGAGATTTCCACGTTTTCAGAGACGGAGGGAGTAAATGGGAACGCCGAGTTTCGTACGGCTCGTACTACTGCCTCGGTGATACACTGATACTACGGCTTTAATTTTGACGACGACCCGTTCGGTGTAACGGGTTAAACTACGCCGGCACGGCAGGTTTCGTCGTCAACTGTTGCTTCGGCTGGAGAAGACAAAGCGAACCACGGAACTCCGAGGTCCGTACGGTAGTACCGTACTGCTTGCTTCCTGCTGATCTGCTCCTCCACACGTACAGCTGCCACTCGTTCACTGGCATGACGACACGTTTGTGGAGGAGTAGGGTTCACTGGCACACCACAAAAAAAGTCAAGTCTCATCCATCATATCTGTATACCGGGTTTTCTTGGACCAAATTAGAGGCCCGACTTAAACCGAGTTTCGCCGCTTTAAGTTTCTTGGTTGTTGACTGACTCAGACACAGCATTTCTCACGTGGATCATGGGTTCGTCAGATCTCAATTCATCACACGTCGACGTGGAGTTGACTAGCCAAAAGATAATTTGTGAACAGTCTTCCCATAATATTGGCTTTATATATATTAGGGACAGTATATACATAGCACGATCGTACTACTCCAGTACTCGTCGTTGAAGCTAGTATGGTATGGTATGGTATTAAATAAAACTTAAAAGGTTGGTTTGATGAGAGTTGAGAGGGCACCATATATACGACCTTTTAAGTTCGATGAGAGGGAATGTTCAAAAAAAAGAGTTTGATGAGAGGGCACCATACAATCTGTGCCATAGAAATATTGGAGGAATTCTACCAATAGGCTTTTTTCATTTGTGTCACTCATCGAATTCTTGTGTTTTTCATGCGCACCATTCAAATGTTCGATCTTGTAGTTCCTTGTGTTTCTTCAATCCATGGGGATTCAAGACGTTAGCACATTTAATTGCCACATTTTTCTCATTCCAGCCTTTTTTTATAATCCCATGTTCAAAAGAAGCCTCAATATATTACCATAAATCATACATAACTTTATTTTCCCATGTCCTCAAAACTGAGACTACCAGAACATTTTTTATGGCCAACTAAAACTTTGCTTTCTTGCCCACCAACACTAAGCACAAGAATATCATATTTATTTATAGAACAAACAGCATGACAAATATAAAAAAACATCAAGATGTCAAGGGAGACAGAACCCTATGATTTTACGTGATTTGTCCAGGGGGCTGCCCGCACGTTGCGAGAAACTTCCTAGTTTTAACATGGTCCTTCCTTCGTTCTACCCCGGAGAGCGGAGGGTATCGGATTCAGACAACACTCACGAAAAACAAAAACCCAGCCCAGGTGTACTTGCTGCAATTCTCGCTCCCAGTTCCCACTTCCCAAAATGTGCTCCTAGGCCTTGTTCAGTTAGTGTAAATTGTAAGTTTTTCTACTCTCTCTCCATCACATCAATTTCTACCCGTACATATGAAGCATTAAATATTAGTAAAAAAATAATTAATTATACGGTTTAGTTGTAAATCACGTGACGAATCTTTTGAACCTAGTTAGTCCACGATTGGACAATATTTACTAAATACAAACGAAAGTGCTATAAGAGTTCCGGTTGAAGAAACTTTCGAACTGAACAAGACCCTAGCTGCAACACCGAGTGCGAATCTTCCTGTCACGAAACCGAATCTGACAAATCTTCCTGTCAGCCACCGTGCACGAACGCGGCGGACACGGCCGCGCTGTTGGGATCTCCATGTCGATCACTGGCACAGTGGCGAGCACGGATCGGAATCGGATGCCGCACCAGTGTCACCCCCGGCCGGTGAGTGGCCTTGAGCTTTCAGCCGGGCCAGACCGGGCCTGTGTGCGTTTTTTTGTCTCGCATGATACACGCTCGGTTTTGTGCGACGGCGCACCACGCTTGGCGCTGGCGTGCCTCTGCGGCGCCGGCGTGCTGCAGGTCTGAGGCTGCCTGCTGGGACCTGGGAGACTGGCACGTCGGTCGCCTTGTGCTCCCTCGTCCGTTTGTGCCGACTTTGGAAGCCGCCCTTGTCCATCCTTTGAAACAGATACCGACAGGTATACGCACACTGGACGTACAGTACTCCGTACGTAGTACTCGCAAAGAAGTCCCAGCACAACACAGCAGTTTACAGCACTGTGCCGTAGAGGGAAAAAAACAGTGCCTTGTTTATACTATGATGAAATCACATGAAACTATGAAAGCCTATTAAGAACTTATAGCTAGAATGGATACCTTGCATGCAGGCCGCGTGTCTGTGGACCGACCGGTTTACCTTGCACCTCAGAACGGTCTTCCAGGAAGGACGTTTCTACAGGAACCAGTAAAGCCAAGTAAGTCCACTTTGCTCAGATGGTGGGACCGGATCCGCGCCCTGCGCTTGCGGCATCTCAAAATTTTCGAATTTCGATAGGACCAACGGAATTTCAAGTATAAATAATTCCGAGAAGACCTACTTGGAATATCCAATTCAGGTTTGCTTGCAACTTGCCTGTTCGCGTGCGGAATAAATTTATAATATCCAGCTTTTCAAATTAGCTCCAAGTTGCACACCTTGTATATATACTCTTCGCTGTTGCACGCTCTTCGTTTTTGTTGTTATTATTTGGCTTGGACCTATACCCTGCGCTCAGCAATTGTTCTTTTACAACCGCCTATGAGCTTTGTTGTAATTAAGTCAAATATTTATATCTTTGATCATAGATTCAAAAAATTACGTAAGTTCATGATATAAGATTATTTACTCCTTTTAAGACATGAGAGCAATGCATATGAACCTAGCTAGCTAGTAATAAATTTATATAGTTGGGTCGGACGTCCATACAAATGAGTAATAGTTCTTGTCTTAAGCCAAGCCCACAATATTAAAGCCTTAAGGGCAGCAGAAACACGCAGGTTGTTAATGCCTGAGCTAAAAGGTATATGCCATGTAGATAGCTATCAATGAGACTACAAATCTCCCACTGCAAGGTGTTATTCTTTTGTACAAAGTAGCTTCAACTTTTTGTTAGACTTTTTCTAGGACAAGTCCAACGCAGGCTAACAAAGTCGTAGGCTTCAACTTAGAACTATTGTCCACACAAGAGAAATGGGGTTAACAAGCTCACAACAAAGACTACCAATGACGTAAGAAAAGTTCATTTGGCTTTTTGTCTATTCTTTTGCTCGTCCTTCTCAACTAACTCGGTTTTATCAAACTTTGTCAGGCTGGGTGAGTTGTTGTTTTTGCTCCAACGTGTGCAGTAATAGTAGCTTGTAACTTTTGTCAGATGAAGCCTTTGTTTCCTTTGCAAGCTACTCTGACAGCATATGAAGCCACCAATCGATCTGATTTGGCAAAAAAGCACGTTTATTTGGAGGTTGAAACTCCCATCCATGGTGAAGCGTTGGGACCACACAAAATAGTAGAAGCAAAGGAGATAGAATATATATTTTATTCCCAATGGCTGGTCATTAGCATATAGCTATATCTATAGTCGTTGCTCTTCCTCTTTCATCCTCACAATGTATATGGGTATATATCTTTGTGACGTTGTATGGACTGGTTTTAGGCACATTGTGGCTGTAGTCAACTGAAAAAAAAAAGCTTTATATTCAAAGTATATGGTGAGGCACGACTCATCCATGCACTGTTGGATATATGATAGAGGTTCTATACAAAATGTGCAAGATATATAGAGAAAGATATGCAAAGTTTGGATATAGAAAAAAAAATATGTATCAAGTCAAAGAAAAAGAAGATACGACCGACGTTTGTTTAGTATGCATGAGAAATTTGGCAAATGTTCATTGGACCACGTTAGCATTGATTTGTTCCACTTATGTATGAAAAGAAAAAAATAAAACGAACAAGTGTGAGACCTGAGCCATATGCCCCGCCGCCCCGGGCCCCCTGGCGAGGGAGCTAAACAATGTTTAGCCAACCGAATGAGGTTGAGCCGTCCCGCATGGTACGATGCTCGGCGCACCGTGTATCACACCGTCCAAAACCAAAACCACCAACCGGCAACGGGGCCGGACCGTCGAGCGCCCGGAGCGTCGCCACATCAGGCGAATCTCGGATCCACGCCATGTTCCGCACAAAACCGCGCTGAAATCACGGCCAAATCGATCAAAATCGCCCCCTCGCTCTCGCTCCGGCTGCGGCTCCCCACACGGTGGCCCGAAGGCGGAGTCAGCTCGCACCCCACACGCGCACAGGGGCCGCTCCTGTCGCCCGCGTCGCGCGCGCCCACACGCCATTCCGCCGCGCACAGCACAGCACAGCGCAGGGCAGGTCCTATAAGACAACCCGCGCGCTGTCGCGCTCCCCCTCGCCAGCAGCCACTAGGGAAGGGACGTCGCAGCAGCTTCCACCCCTTCTCTTCTCACGGTGTTTATCCAAGCACGCGAAGCTAGCACGGCGAGAAAGCGGAGACCTTTTGCGCGAGCGAGTGCGCTCTCGTTCTAGCTCCAACAGGCAACAGCAGCAGCAGCAGCAGTATGCTGGCGAGGCGGCACGGAGGGTTCCGGCTGGGCCGGAAGCTGCTCAGCGCGTGGCGCTGGGCGCTCTGCCACCGCCGGCGCCGCCGCGGCCGCGGGTACCTCCGCTTGCAGCCGTGCCGACAAGAAGCAGCAGGCTGCAACAAATCCCCGTCGTCCCCCCTGGCGGCGGATGCAGCGGCGTCGTGCGCCAAGAAGCAGCGGCAGCAGCAGCGCGATGAGTCTGGCTCGCCGCGGATGCTGACGTGGGGGCGGTCGCTGGCGCGGCGGATGAGGCTCCTGCGCAGGAAGGACGACCACCGGCTGCTGGAGGACGCCGCCGCGGCGGAGGCTGCCACCACGCCCAAGGGGCAGGTGGCCGTGTACGTGGGCGGCGCCGAGCCCGGCGGCGAGTCGATGCGGTACGTGGTCCCCGTGGTGTACTTCAACCACCCGCTGTTCGGGGGAGCTGCTGCGCGAGGCCGAGGAGGAGTTCGGCTTCCAGCACCCCGGCGGGATCACCATCCCGTGCGCGGCCTCGCGGTTCGAGCGCGCCGCCGCCGTGGCCGCCGCGGTCGGCGGCGGGAGGAAGGTGCCGGCTGCTGCTGGATGGTGGTAGCAGCACGTGGCCACACGGTGGCCGGTGTACATATACACACACATGCATGCCTGATGCCCCCCTCTGGAGGATCCCGATTCCTGTTGGCATGGGGACTGGATCCTTCCTCTATTCTTTTTTCTTCCTCTTCCTCTTCTCATTATGTAGTTTTGACTTTCTTTTTTTTTTTTTGGCCCTCTTGCCCCGTTTCCTTGTGTGGATTGAGCATGTGCATGGGATGCGAGGAGGATGCATAGTTGTACTAGTTTGAGAGATGAACAAGGCTATTTTAGGGTTACCAAAAAGGCAACAACATGTTCTGATGATTCCGATTCCCCCCAACTTGCAAGTCCATGTTACAAACTTACAAAGCATCAAATATGTGTACGTCAGGTGTGTTCTGATTCTCTTTGCAACTAACCCATCGACCCAGCTCTAGTTTTGAAATTAATGATGCTACTTTGCGCTAGAAAAAGGAAGCACCCAAAAAGGAGCAATTGAGCTTATGGAATAATCTCGTTGCTACTACTATTACTTGTTCAAAATTAAGTTGTGCCCCCCAGTGTGTTGTGTTCTCTTCTATCCGTGAGTCTTGGTACGCTGCTTCCTCCAAACTTGCTCGTATTCTTATTCCGCATACTGCTCTACACTCTACAGACACAGACAGGACGCTGCCGATCGTGTAGACCCCTGCTGGAATAAGCAACCTCGCCGGATTGCCGCATTGTTGTGTGTTGTGGCTGCCTGGCCCTGGCCCTGGCCCTGGCCCTCCAAATTAAGGCTTAGCTGAAACAGTGCGCCGCTTTTGTCTGATGCTGCAAAATGCAGCAGCCCCGGGCCCGTACCGGTACCGTACCTGCGGCCGCTGAGCTGCTGCAACCCAGAAAGCTCGACCCCAGTAGATCAAGATCGTGTAACTCCTTTGTTTGTTTGCGTTTGTATAATGGCGGGGTTGGTATCTGTAGTTCTCCACTCCAGTGGTCACGGTGTGCGTGATCAAAGCAAGCAAAGCTACTGCTAGCAACCATAGCATGGGCCTATCGATATTATGATATACAAGTATGCTGATGCTGGGAGCTGTTAGGACATCGGAGTGCGATGGCCTCAGCAACGCGGCTACTCCTAGCTCATATCATCATGCACTGAACTCCAACTCCGAGAGGGCATATGCAATGCAAATCAACTAATCAAATCAAGACGCTCGCTGGTGTCCATTTCGCGTGCACACATCAGGATCAGGTCCTTTTTATTGCCCCCCGCGCGTCTGCGCGGCTGGCTCGTTCCCATCGACGCTGACTTGGCGGCTATGCGCACTTGTTGCGCGTGCACTGTTCCCCGGTGGCCACGCGAGCTCCGCAACGGCGTCACGCAACCGGTGAAGGCTGGCTCACGGGAATTAAACACGCGGCTAGAGTGTTTTGAGAGATGAAAGCATTGGATGGGGGTTCTTCTTCCTTGTCAAAATCTCCTAGTAGGCTAAACTTGGACCGAAACAAAGAGAGATGCCGAGTGGACGGAGCAGAGTAGCCTAGCTAGCATGCCAACCACAGAAGGTTTCCAAATGCCTGTTTTCCTTGATTGAGAGCACCGGTAGGTACGGTCTGCCTGGATCGTGGTACGTACGTGTGTACTTTGGACTGATATTGGAACGACTACCGTGATAGGCACGGGAAAGCGAATGAGCGCGACCGCGACTACAAGCTACAGGGAGGGAAATATCGTACACGGCTGGCTGCTGGAAAAAAGACTGGAACTTGATGCTAGCAGCAGTATGCTGAGCGAGTGAAGCGTCACTGGAGCCGGCATGGTGAGTACCCCTCCGCTGAGAAATATTCTAGCGGCAGTACTTGCTCCAGTTCAGAACAAGGGAAGATTCTTCAGGGCTCTGAAACTCTCTCTCTGTCCACAGCTGCAACGAGTGCCCAGCTGATTTGCCAACGTGCATGATATATACTAGTAGGTTGAGATTTGTAAGTTGTAAACGGTGGATGGATGAGGGGCATGGTATGGTCCCCCGATCGACCCAACCAAGTGAAGAGGCATTAGGACTTGCTGTAGGACAGTAGGCCTACCGTCATTTTCGCTTAACTTCCTTTCCGTTTCTTCAAGGACTAGTGGAGAGCCAAGTCTATTCTGTTCATTCATACCTCCAAGCAAGTCATACATTGAGGACAGTCAGTAGTACATGTACATCAGATTGGCCTCGAAGCAGACGCAGCAACGAAGCTACTTGACGTTATCTGTCGACATGGAGTATGTCGGCTACTCGTAGTCACTGCATATAATATCGGAGTAGAGACTCTGCCCGGGTGCGGACAAATGGCTTGAGAGGCCTCATGGAAGTTTCAGGCTAAGAAACGACTGAACTGGTGACTTCAGGAAAAAAGACAGAACTGGTGTCTTCCTCACAAAAATGGGTTGTAGATTGATCTGGGAACGCCACCAAACCTGCTCTGCTCTGTTGTAGTGGCTCGCAGTAGTACTTAACATTTGTTTGGTAAGCTTCTAGGCTCGGCGCTTAGGGGACAGAGCAATTTGTACGACATATAATCCCCAAGCCGTCGTTTGAACAATGTACTAAAAATCTCTTTCTTAAATGTAATGATACGCAAATCTTTTTGCGTATTCGAAAAAAAAAAAAAGTATGCACTCTATTTATTGTCGAAATAAGTTAAAACTAAGAAGCCAGATGATGCTCTCTTTTCTCCCTTTTTCTAACCGCAGGTTTCTCTCCACAGCCCTCGTTTATATATACGTACTAAAAAGGTAAAGAAGCTAGGTTTGATTAACTTATCTTGATCATGGTTTTTTTTTTTCTCTATTTGTGCGGCTGAGAGTAGACCAGTTTATCCTGATCACGTTTTTGTCCATGTTGTGTGCAGGCAGGCAGTGCATCTTTCTTTCTTAGGGGACCTTTCTCTGTAAAGCTGTAGTACCAAATTGGACCCATATATGTGATTAATCAATGAGAAGCAGATTAAAGTTGATAACTAGACGGCTGAATTCTGCGGGTTGCTCCTTCGATTTTAGCACGGAATCTGAAGCGTGTGTCAAATCTGTGGATACTTTGTAGCTGCGGTTCCTGTTTATTACTGAGCGGATACTTTGCCGCTGCAATTGTCGTAGTTGTTCAGCTTTCGTAGCGGATACTTTGCCGCTACCGTTTGTGCGTCACTTTCCGGCGGATACTTGGTCGCCGTGGTTTCTTCTTTAGCGGATACTTTGCCGTTGAGAGCTTGGCCCTTTCCCTAGTGGATACTTTGCCGCCACTAGTGTTGGAAGCTGCCTCATCACTCGCTGTATTGTAGATTACCTTTGTGTTGTTATTCTTTTGTCATAGGCTCGGTCTGTTCTGTTCGGATTTTGAAGCTCCCCCTTTCATTTTCTGCTACTTCTCATTTGTATCTTTGGGACTGCTCCAGTAATCATTGGATTACTAGTGAGTTCTTTGTAACTTTTCAAAATCTACTTCTGCTTAATGAAAAATGTGCCATAGTATAGATCGCGGAAAAAACAAAGAGCAGGTCCAATGCCTACTTTGCCGGTACTCGTACGTGATTCGTGAATACTTGTACAAAGTCCAGCCCAGCCCAGAGTCTTCGCCTATGATCACCAGGCCTGTCCGGCCCAGATACAAGTGTCCCCGTTAGAATGTAACCATATTGCCCATTAGGCTTCTCAAGATTCATTCCCGGCCTCCTGGCCTCTCTGTGGCCATCTCTATTCTCTCTCTCAAAAAAAAAAAAAAAAAAAACTGTTCCTCTAAAAAAAGAAGACTACTCTATTCAGTTACCATACCACGATTATGCATTTTCTGCCTGGCGCCGCAGGGGTCCGGACCCGCTGCCCTGCCCTGCCGTGCATGAAAGGCCAACGGATAAGTGACCGGCGCCGCGCCGAGCCACATCTTCACGTCGCTCCCGGATGTCGCACTCGCAGTCGAAAGCATCCTCTCGCCGGGTTTAACGGACGCGGCCGACGTCGTCCACTGTGCCGCTGCCCGCTTCTTCCGCGACGCGAGCGCGCGGTTGGGGTGCGTGGTGGTGCCGGACGCATTGCTACATCCGTTCTGACTTCTGAACCGTGCCTCTCAATTCGAGGAGAAGTCACGCGAACTCGTCGAAACGGCAGCAGCAAACTGTTGCTGCTGGCTCACACCAAAGCTGCCATTGCTAATGCTGCTACACCCCGCGCGCGCGCCCAATGCCAAGCATGGTCGCCGACGGCCCATCGAAAAAAGGAGCTGCTTTTGGTCGAGATGCCGCCCGAGAATCTCCCATGCGAGCGGCAAACGTCCTCCGATCGATCGATCTGTATCCAAAGCAACCAACGAGAGGCATGCAAATGCGGCTCAGAAGCTTCCAGACAGCTAAACTGGTTTTTGTGTTAAGCTAAAGCCCGTATAAGCCACATGTACATACCATACGTCTTCGCGGCAAACGGCAACCGAGACGGAATCAAAATCCCTCGCGAGTACTGTGTTGTCTCAGCGCAAAAATAGCCTCGTCGAGCCTTCAACTATGCACCTGCTCGTCAGCTGCCTCGCGGCCGTATTCTTCTTCCTCCTCCCACGTCGACGTCGCGCCGGCGGCGTACGCCGCGCCGGGCACGTTCGTCTACGCAGGGTGTTCGCCGTCCAGGTACGCGCCCAACACGGCGTTCGAGAGCAACCTCAACTCCCTCCTGGCATCCATGTCTTCCACCGCGGCGTCCTCCGGCGCCACCTATCACAACAGCTTCGCCTCCGGCGCCGGCACCGGTCCGGAGGCCGAGTCGGCCGCCTACGGCCTGTACCAGTGCCGCGGCGGCCTGAGCCCGGGCGAGTGCGCGGCGTGCGTGCGCGACGCGGTGGCGCGGCTCGGCGCGGTGTGCGCCGGCGCGACCGCGGCGACGCTCCACTCTGACGGTTGCTACGTGCGCTACGGCGCCCGCCGCGAACTCGTCGGCCGCGCCGCCGATGACGCCTCCGTGGCGCGCCACCGGTGCAGCGCCGGCACGAGCGGGGACGCCTGGTTCCTCAGGTCCCGCGACGCCGTCCTGTCGGAGCTGCAGCAGGGCGTGGACGCCACTGGGTCGGGCGGGTACAAGGTGAGCGCGTCGGGCCCCGTGCAGGGCGTCGCGCAGTGCCTCGACGGCGTCGCGGCGGCCGACTGCGCCGGGTGCCTGTCGCAGGCGGTGGCGCAGCTCCACGGCGCGTGCGGCGCCGCGCTCGCCGCCGACGCGTACCTCGTGCAGTGCTCCGTGAGGTACTGGACCAACGCCAACTACGTCCGATCGTCGTCGCAAGGTACGTACGTGGTTAAGGATGCACTGATCACTCTGTCACGTCCTAATCATCATTAGCACATTTCTATATCTATGTAATATAAGCTGAAAAAAGAACAAGGTTTGCCTATTTTAACATTCTTTGATCCTTTTGGCAGTATATAAAATATGCTAGTTTAGTAGTTTGTAATAATCCCATGATTAGTAAATTTTGATGCGCACGAACTCGAATCTGTAGGACTAAAACAAAACACTTTTGTTATCCAAAGTCCAGATCTTGAAAGCAGAAAGAGCGGAGGGGTCCTACAGGGTGTGCAAATAGTCGCTAGGCAACCAGTGTGAGTGTGACTGGTGAGTGGGGCGGCGATATGGAATTGGGAATTGATTCCAGACTGGTAAACTTCCAAAGCTGATGATAAAGAGGACACAGAGAATATATGCCCCCGGAATAAACTTTGCGGCCTTTTGGATCGATGTTACGATAAAGCACTCTGTCACCGTAGCTTTTATAATTAAATGATTGATTCTTTGCATTACTCGTTGAGAAAAACGTTGGGAGCAAGCAATTTACTCGTTGAGTAGCATCAGCTCATCGAGCAGCTTAAATAAGAAACTGTTTGGCACAACTCAGTTCTAAGATCAACATTTAATCTATAGTTTATGAATTAAATTAAATTTCTCGATGTACATTTAGCTCTACATATAGAATTGACTAGAGCTTTAAATTGCTAGTTTCAAGGGATCTGAGAATTTCATGGAGCAAGAGCTCTGCCATTAACCCATTGTATACCGCCGTGCGTGCGCCAGTCCAGTTTTCTTTCATGATATCGTAGTCTAGTTATTTTATAAAAATTCTGCATTGTTTGGTGACAGGTAATCCGGAGGATGACGCTGGGAGGACCGTGGCTATAGCAATCGGTATCTCGGCCGGGGTAGCAGCACTCGTGGTGTTCATCTCTTTCCTCAGAAAAGCATGTGAGACCCACTCTGGTTCAATTAACACTCTCTTTTTTTTTTTAACTATTATTATCCTTCTTCTCTCGAGTCGAAGAGACAGAAGGAGCCGAATTGGAGTATCTGATCTGCCCTACGCTACAATAACATCGCAGGCTCAAGCTAGCTACCCCACAAGGCAGAGATGGACGGTTCGCGCCACTCGCGCGCAGTCGCTAACAATTTTCATCGTCTGCGTGAAAACACCGTCGAGCTCGTACCGTCACCGTCTCATTCATTTTTTTTGCCGGAGATAAGAGATTCACTACCTGCTTCTGCTCTTTAAGCTGTCCGAATTACAACAATATCATGTTTCTGTTCGTCTGTTGTATATCGTCGTATGGCCTGATTATGAATTACTACACCAGTGATCTGCCTCAGAGCTCTTGACCACACTACTGCTCTATGCTGTACTAAACAGACCAAACACTATTAATGAGGGGCACACCGGCAGAACAAATATGAAAAGCCTGAAACAACTGACAGAACTGAAAGAGAAAGCTACTCCATACTCTTAATATTTGAAATTCAGTCTTGAGAAAAAAGCAGAGGTCAACTGAACAGCAGGCACACTAGCCACTAGTTAATCGAAGGAACAAGCTACCAGCTGATTAAAATGTGTGTAATGATTACTTGGATGATTGACTACTGTAGCTTGTAAGTGACTTGGCACAACTTGAGATAACAAGTTGGCCAAGAATTGCACACACGCTGAAAACTAGTGCCAACTTGCTTGTCTGCTTATCTTTTCACCTGCACCTCGCATTTTGACATAGATGAATCATAAAGAATGCAATACAGTTGAACAGATGCTGCTCAGGAGAAAACTGTGCTACAAATCAGAGAGGTTTATAGCAGAGATGGGATTGAACCAAACTGAACAGGAATCTGAAAACTGGCTGTTGCTGAACCTGAAAACAGAGTTGTTTCAGAGTCAGTACAGTATGCACGTTGCAATCTGGGCAACACAAAAATTTCACCAAAACGGATCCAAAAAAACTGAAATCTAGTATTTATGTGTCTTAACTTGGCAGTAGCAGCACATATTTTATCTGTTCTTTCAACTGTTATCTAGTGTTCTTGGTCCTTGCCGGTTTATGCAGCTCTTTAGACAGTGGTAAAATTTGGTAGCACTCCATGCATAGAAAGTTGGAAGTATAACATGCGAAAGTCCAAATCCCTTCCTGTGCCTGAATTATATTGTTGCTTAAACATTTTCCTTCCCTGTGTAGTTGTCACTTCTAGCTGCACTGTCGTCTGATTCTTAAACTCGTGGAAACCCCTGGGGCCGAGCAGTTCTTCACTCATCACTAGGGCCTTGTTTAGTTTCATGTGAGTTTTTGGACGGTTCCTGTAGCACTTCGTTTTTATTTGGTAAATATTGTCTAATCGTGGCCCAACTAGGTTCAAAAGATTTCTCCTTTACAACAAAACTATGTAATTATTTATTTTTTTTATTTATATTTAATACTCTTTATATGTGGCAACAAATTTGTGAGAGGAGAGAGATTGTAAAGTCCTCAGAAGACTTCGTTTGTTTGTGGTAAATATTGTCCAATCGTGGCCCAACTAGGCTCAAAAGATTCGTCTCGTGATTTACAACAAAACTATGTAATTAGTTATTTTTTTATTTATATTTAATACTCTTTACATGCGGGTACAAATTGATGTGATGGAGAGAGAGTGAAAAAAAACTGGAAGTTGGAGGGTAATCTAAACAAGGCCTAGCTCTGAACCCATAACAAAATTAACTCAAAATGATGGCAAGACTCAAAATGTCAGAATTCGAGGCATCGTATAGCTTAGGGTCTGCAAAACTTGACACCCAAAAGCAGAAACGCAGTTTCAGTTCCACAATAATATCCGAAGCGTCCGTCCTCCGAACCACATTCCCACAACAACCTGACGAAGCAATATCACAAGCTCACAATCACAACAACAACCCGCTCCTTCCTGATCTGTCCTGTCCTGGTCCAGCTCATGCGTACACGCACAAATCACTCGTGCACGGGCCCATGCGTCAGCGTCAGGGCGTTAGGAACGGACTCAGCGAATACCTCCACTTCCACGGCTGCAGTTCCATTTCCACTTCCATTCCACACCCCGATCCCGAGCGTCTCACCGTGCGCGCCGCTCGCTGGAGCAGCACGCGCCGCCCCTCTCCGTCCCTTCCGCGAAATCGTTGCCTCCTCCTGCGAGCTAGTAGGAGTATCTCCGTTCGGGTGAGTCTTGTATTCGCAGACCCTTCTTCGTTCACGGTTCAACTCCGAGAAAGCTTTGAGCTAGAGCGGGGACCGAGGAGACGATGGTCGGGATCTTCTCCAGGTTCTCCGCTGGCGCCCACCGCCGCTCCAAGAGCGTGGCCGTGAGTTCTCTCTCCTCGCTCTCTTTCTCCTTTCCCTATCATGCCTACTTTGTACTTCCATGTCGTTTCTGCTTAGTTTACTGCTTCCCTTAAGGACCGAGAGTGGCAACCAGAGGGGGGTGAACGAGAGACTAAAATTTCTTTCAAAATTTTTGACCAAGTGTCCCAAATTCAACCCCCAAAATGAACTCACACGCGGCCGATAAATCCACGAGCCAACGGGTGGCCAGGTACCTTAGGAGATGTCCTAGAGGCACAAAGCGGGACTATCGAGAAAGACCAAAGACAAGCCCTCGAAGAAATGAGAAGAAACAAATAAAAGCTAGCTGGACCGGTTGGAAGTTGGGCCGGGAACTTCCGGTGAGGGGCCGGAAGTTGGACGAAACTTCCGGCCAGGGGGACCGGAAGTTTCACCGAACTTCTTGTCAGCCTCCACCAGAACTTTCCGTCAGCGACCAGAACTTCCGGTCGGGGACCAGAACTTTCGATCAAAGCGCTCCCAAGCAAAAACAACGCAAAAACCAAAACAAAACTTGGACCGGAACTTCCGGTGGATAACCAGAACTTCCGGTTGGCGCGACCGAAACAAGAACAACGCCCAAAAATCGCCTCCTCACTTCAATCTTTCGATTTGTGGCCCAAATCTTCACCAACTGTCACGAAACTTGGTGAGCATGATCACAAGGCAATAGGGGAGCTAGCTCTAAGAGGTCATCGCCCAATTTGGAGCCAATCAACGAGAAATCGAAGGGGAACGAAGAACACCACTAAAAACACCCTTGCACCTTGATTCGACCCGATCTATGTGCTCGTGAGGAATCGGATGAAATCCTTCGGTGGAAAGGATTTTCTCACAGCAAGGATCAAGTAGAAACAAGTGGCATGCGCTAAGATGGATCACAACTCAAGAAATCAACTCGGGAACAAAAGGGGTAGAAGAAAAGAAACGAAGAACGCGATGAACAACAATCAAAACGCGAATCAACACATCAATCTAACCCCACGAGAAGACAAGGAGGATTCGGGACCTCCTTTCCCATGAGTAATCTGAGTTCTTACACACTAATTGATGGAATTAGTTGACCTCTCACACTCAAGCACACCAGAGGGAGAAAACCTAGAAAATGAGGAAAATGAGCAAATGAAGAGGTGAAGGGGTAAGAGAGCTCCCCTCACCATACTTATCGACTGGGGCTTATTTCAAATTCCAGTTTTGCCCTTACATGACACCGAGCGTACTACCTAGCCCAAGAACATTGTAGTACAACTCCACCGAGCCGGATAGATATTTTAATCCGACGGCCACCGCGTCTTCTCACCGGTAGCTTCGCCTCGACGCGAACTCCCGATGCCACCACGTGCCGTCCGTCCGCCTCGGGACCTCCGCCAGGGTTTTGAGGTGAAACCCAGGAACCTGCCAGGTGGTTTTGAGGCCCAAACCACCGAAACCCGCCTCCGTTGGTTTTGAGGCCCAAACCAACAAACCGGCCCATGTCCTTGCACTTGTCGAAGTCAAGTGCCAGCAACGCGATCCCGCCCGGCGATTCCGGGTCCCTCGGTCCAAGTCTCGATCGTCCGCCCTTTCACCGCTCTCGGTCTATTCGGTAGCGGCCCGCCATCACTTGACCTTCACCTGCGCCGTCGGCCACCGCCTCCATGCTCGACACCTGCACAACACAAGCCAAGGCACATGTGGAACTCGTGGCTTTCACCACTGTCAGTAGCACCCCATCCGAGATGCTAGTAGTTGAATCAATCACTCATCATCACAACTGAACCACAAGTATAAACCTTGTGTTCGCATTCCCCAACTCCAAGAAGGGATCTACCTGTTTATAAACCATATCAGGTCAACAGTAGGTTAGCTTAGCTTCTTGAAGCCGAGCAAGGGTCAGATTTGAGCTGGTTCCATCTGACCCTCCTTTTGCTCATGGGAGGATTCTTCTATCTCCGGGACTCAGTATCTCGCCTTTTTAGATCGGGATGGTTTTAGCTTATCATTTTTGTTAGATTTTATGTTATCTTTATATTTTCTAACATTCCATTGAATTTGAATGGCCTTGCGGCTCAAAAATTGGGGAAAAACTTGAGTGCTTTTGTTCTCACTGTATCTGTTCATGAGAAATTTTACAATTATTATGTAGTCAGGCGGAGCTATTGATTTGGTAAGGCCAAGCTCCAGAAGTAACCCTAGTGAATTTGTGCAATAGATTGTCGCCTAATTTATGGGAATTCTTTTTCATCCTGCAGGAGGTTGTCGAGACGTTGGCCCCCAACCTGAATACAGGAGAGTCCGACCCAGCCAACGTACTGCTGCGGCAGAGAGCCCTCATGGTATCGAGGTTGGCGTTGAGTTCAAGCCAATGGAGTACCCAGTGGAACCTCTCAATCTTGATGAGCCAGTAAAATGCCCGCTTCCTGAGCCATCTATACTGCATGTAAGCCATCCTCTCAGTGCTTATTGAAAAGTCGCTCTAGAAACTCACAATGTTGATAAGGCGATTAACTTTCTTATCTTGCATCATTCAGCATTAAATAGTATTAGGAAACTTTCTTGTGTTACAGAATTAGCTACTCGACGCTTCATTTCCTTTGTAGCAAAAGCATCATGTGGTGCAGACTTATTGTTGCCTAATTGGTCTTAATTGATGCAGACCACCATATTAGCAAATCTTTCGACTTAAGTGTTAATCATATTAGCGACCTTCCTTGAGTTGTAGAATCTAATGTTGTGCGAACAACAAACTGTCTTACCTTCCTGATTAACAGTCTGGTCTTGTATTCTTGAAGAAATATTTCCTTAACAGCAAAGCATCAGATCTTTCGAACTTCACTCATTCCCTTATTGATTTTATTGATGGATGGTCTGATGGATGCTAGGATGGGAGGATATGGAAGGAGAAAATGTCTTCAGTCAGCACGAGAGAGAAACAGACTTGCCGGTCGTGAAGGAAGGGTTGCAGCTCGAGCCCGACAAGATGCGGTGCTAGGTCACGATCTGCAGTTCCAAGGCGTGCCATATTGCCCTCCGTAAGCGCGCCTGAGCACAACATCCTAGCGTTGCTTGACGAGTGCGATGTCTCTGGGAGCCGTGGCTCTGCTGAATGAGCTTGATTTGGGCGTCGCCAGCACATTGTAGCTAAACTGTGTTTTGGCATTTGCCACTGCCTGTTTCTCTTACACTTGTCAAGTGCCACGAGTTTATCTGAATACAGCAACCTATGTCTAAAAAGAATTGGAACTACACAATAGATATTTTGTCTGGATTGTATCTATAAATACAAGTGAAAGCATTTTGGGGAAGATGTCTCGCAATTGTGGAAGGCAGTAATGGTTACTGAAACACTTGGTTTGGTGCTGACTGAAGAAAAAAGAATTGAGCTAATGGTCCAAACTTCTAATAGGGCAGTCTTGGAACATATTTGGAGTTTTGATGCTGACTGTCAGAGTATGATTATTATTTTTATGTGGTGTTGGTGGTCTGCACGCAATAAAATCAAAGCTGGGGAGAAAGCAAAAACAGCTCAGCAAATAATCAGTGATGTATTTTTCCATTTGCAGGCATGGGGGATGCATTCAGTACTGAAAAAAGAGTTGCAATCCCAAGCTGCAAACCAAGATGGAGACCACCACCTGAAGAGGTTTACAAGATTAATTGTGATGCAGCTTACAATCCGTGATCACACAAATCTGGATGGGTTTCACCATAAGAAACCATTTAGGCAACGTTGTTGCTGCAGGTAGCGGATCAGCGGATTTTCTAATGTCCACCCAGCATGCTGAAGCCATCGCCTGCATGAAAGCCTGGAGTTGCATCCACGCTAGGAATGAGAAGGGTTACTCATGTTTCCGGAGTATGTAATGTGGTTGCTGATATTCTAGCGGCCATGGGCCTCAAATGTTGTCTCTATTGGTGTCCAGCGACTTAGCTGGACGAAGTGCTTAATGGTATAGTACTCTATCTTTTACTTTCTCAAAAGAGAGAAAAAAAAGAAACACTTTTGTCCAAATTAGTCTTATTCTCTCTTACAGAATCAGTCCTTCCTTTTTTGTGTTGTAACGTTGCACCGTTGAGTGCGAGCATGTAGCTCACTGTGACGCCCAGTGCCAAGTACAGACTGTAATGGAAAGTTGCAGCTCACTGTGACGCCCAGTGTCAAGTGCTATGAAAAGTTTGTTACGGGTAGGCAGTGGTTGCTATTTTTATCTAGGTTTTATTTAGATTCTAGATTTTTTTCGTCTCTCTTCTTCATCACATCAAGTTTTAACCCTGCATGCATGGAGCATTAAATGTAAGTAAAAAAATAACTAATTGCACGGTTTAGTTGTACATCATGAGACGAATTTTTTGAGTTTAGTTGGTTCATGATTGGACAATATTTGCCACATATAAATGAAACGTCAAACGTGCTACAGTTGTAAAATTGAAAATTTTCTACTTTTTTAGGCAATCTAAACAAGGCCTACAAATCCCAATTCGTTCTGTTTCAAAAAAAAATCCCAATTCGTTAGCCCGTAGATTTCCTTCTGCTGCCGGTAGCCGCAATTGCGGCGCCGTCGGCCTCACTGGGCTCGTGGCGTCAGGAGGAGACGGAGACGACGGCGATAGGTTAGGGCCAGGCCACCCCGCGTCTCCCCCGGTCAAACCGGCCGCACGCACCGCTCACTCAGGCTCAGCACGCAGCTTGCCGCTCTGGCCGCTACCTGCTGATCAGTTCTGACTTCTCCACGCGGGTTCGGGTGCGTCCCCCAACTCCCGTTCCTCGTGAGGGATTTTTTTTTTGTTGTTTTGAAAAAAATAAGAAAGCACCACAGCGTGGTGGAGAGGAAAATTTTGCTGGGACGGGACGCGACCTCGCCGTCCTCAATCGGTCAAAGGGGAGGCGGAGGCGGAGGCGCTCCTGCACCGGGTTCACGCCGCGCCGCCGATACGGCCCGCCAGCGCCGAGGTGAGTAGCTCGGCTAGCCGATTCCCCCAAAGCCGCCGGCCTGTTCTCGGGTAAAGGTACCCTGGTGTGCGCGGAGGGGGAGGTCAGGGGCCGCTCGATCCAGTGGCGTCGCCTCACCCTCGGCTTCGTGGTCACCTGCCAGGGCTCGAGCTTTCTGTAGGAGGACATGCGGCTGGGGTTGGTTGGCTTGTGGTTGGATGGCTAGGTCTGATTTGCAAATCCCGCTACTGGTTTGCGCTCTAGGGGTACCTTCGCGTAGGAAATCAAGCAGGGATGGCCAGGGAGGGTATCCGATCGATCTCTGACTGGTCTAATTTGTTCCATAGTTAGCTTAGATCTCGTTAGTGTTTTAAGTCGTAGGCAGGCCAAGGGCGATTTCATTCCTTGATGATTTGGTTAGCAGCTTGATGAATCCTATGCCTCTTAGGCGGTGAGGCCATGCGGCTGGATTGGTTGGTTCCTTGTGTTAGAAGCCTTGTTGCTGTTTCCCTGTTAGCTTATTTCGTTACTGATTTGTGCTCTAGGTGTAGTAGAGCTGTAAGTGTGACGGGAGCACGGAGTATTGAAAGATGATCTGTGACTGGTTCAGTAGGAGGAAATTTGTTCCTGATTGTTGTGTACTTAGATCCTGTGTGGAGGTTTCCTTTTTAGTTGGGATAAAGGATGTTTTCTTTACTCGTTCCATGATGGTTTAATGAACAACTTTTGAGCACTTTGCTAGTGAATTCCAGCACTGGTTTGTGCTGTAGCTATCCCGAGGATAAAATCAGGCAGCAATGTTCGGGGGGGGTCCAGTTAATTTTAGGAGAAAGTGTGTCCATAGGTGTGACCTTAGATCTAGTTGGTCTTTTCAGTAGATGGGACAAGGGCGAATTCATTATTTGATGATTTAGTCAGCAGCTTGATGAATCTTATCTGTCAATCACTACCCCTTTGAGAACTGACAGAGCCTGCTGCTCCTTGTAGGTTAAAGGTTGCAGGCTTGCAGCTTGGGATTGTGAAAGATGGGGACCTCTTCTGGCGCTAATTTCCACCAGCAACCTCCTCCGACCCAGGGGATGTTGCCGCCGAGGCATGGTCCGCGCCCCTCAGGGTTGCAGACCTCGCTATCATTGGCCTCTTCGGAGCAGGTTGGCTCGCCTGACATGCAGGAGCCTGGTTCAAACTCAGACCCAGGGCATGACTCCGCCACTGAGAGCGCCAGTTCCAAGGACACATGGCCTGCTGAGCCGAACCAGAGCAATGGTGGGGTAGCTGCCAGTGGTGTCGTGAGTAAGGCGGCGGAGAAGGAGAAGGAGGTGGCGAATGGTGTATCCAAGCTGCAGGTAATCCGTGGACCCTCCTCCCGTGTGGGTGGGATGCTTCTGCGGGAGGTTGCACGGGAGAGGGTTGATCTGGTCGCTGAGAAGATGAAGGTGATGCCAGAGGAGCACCTGGAGGAGGTCAAGAATGAGCTCAGGTCGATTCTGGAGGGCACTGGAGGTTCTCACCACATCGAGG
Organism: Chrysopogon serrulatus; assembly: GCA_015844335.1. NCBI lineage: Eukaryota > Viridiplantae > Streptophyta > Magnoliopsida > Poales > Poaceae > Chrysopogon > Chrysopogon serrulatus. Next base: position 94,450 of record JADLZL010003550.1, on the reverse strand, counting down.
AGTTCTTGTACTTGCAGAAGCTTGTTCAGGATAGGGATGATTTGACGCCACCCATGCTTTCAATGGCACACCCTGTGCAGCTTGAGATCCTTGTTGCAATCAAGACTGGGATACAGGCCTTTCTGCACCCTAGTGTTACCATTCCACACAATCGCTTGGTGGAGGTCTTCTTGTACAAGAGGTGCCGGAACATTGCTTGCCAGAGTGCTCTCCCTGCTGAGGAGTGCAGATGCAATGTGTGTGCTAGCAGGAATGGCTTTTGCAACCTGTGCATGTGTGTCATCTGCAACAAGTTTGATTTTGAGGTCAATACATGCCGTTGGATTGGTTGTGATTTCTGCTCTCACTGGACACATACAGACTGTGCAATTCACAATGGCCAGATAGGAATGGGACAATCAGTGAAAAGCAGCATTGGTCATGCTGAAATGCTTTTTAGGTGCAGAGCTTGCCAGAGGACCTCAGAGCTGCTGGGTTGGGTTAAGGATGTCTTCCAGCAATGTGCACCTGGTTGGGATAGGGATGCTTTGTTACGTGAGCTTGAATTTGTTTGTAAGATATTCCGTTTAAGTGAAGATGCAAAAGGGAGAGTGTTGTTCAGGAAATGTCTAGATCTGATTGAAAGGCTGAGGAACACTCCAGCTGATTCCATCAATCCTAGGATGATACTACAAGCACTCCAAGGTCAGTCACCCACTCCGTCTATTTTCCCTGGCTGAAATATAAGTTTGCAATTGACTTCTTACTTGTTAGCTTCTTATTTTGTTTATGTTCTCTCATTTACTAATACTAATTGTTAAGTCGGCTTAGTTATTGTTTCCTGGCACCCTGTTGACTATGACAATTGTTTACTCCCTTTGATCCCAAATATAAGTCCATTTAGCTTTGTCCAAGGTCAAACTTTTTTTTTAGCTTCGGCCATCATCGACCATATAATTATATAGATTGATAACATGAGGTTGATGTTACTGCATGTTTGCATTCATCATGGAACATAGTTACATAATATATAACAATTTCTATTTAAAGTAATATATTCTTATGGATACTATTAGTCAAAGTGTAGAAATGAGACCAAATTGATATCCTAGTAGACTTATTTGGGATTGGAGATTATTTTATTATGCAGCAAGTACTGCTAGTTCCAGTTGTTTATTTATTTGCTTAATGTATTTCAAACAGTCAGACAACTTGATGATTTGGCACTTCTGGGATTGGGTATGAAGAAATGCCTTCAGTTTCTTTTTACTTCATTAAATCACTTTTTCTACTGCATTTTCCAGCCACCTTTTGCTCATTTTCCACCCACCTGAATTGACTCTTTACAACATAAAGTCTTTTTCCTGGTATGGAAATGAAAATTTTCTCTTGCCTTTGCACTAGAGGCATTTTTTTGCCTATAGTGCAAATGCACCTGAAATTTGTCATTTTTGAACCTTTTGATTTTTAAACCAGATCAAATTTGTGAGCATAAAATTTTGCACATCTGTGGAAAATAGCTTCATCTATGGGTTGGCAACGATTTTTTTTAAAAATAACTTCTGGATTGATTTTGTGTCTTCCTGACCCTGCTCTTTCCAATACTACCCTCCAGTCCCATCCATTCATTTGCTCTCCAGTATTGCGCCTGCTCCTAATCCTTAGTGCCTGTCATTGGTCCTCCCTGCATTTGTCAATACCACTGTGCCATGGTCTCTGCTGCCTCATCCGGTCATTTTTGAGCCTTATGTTGTGTAGCATTCAGAAGTTCATCCTCCCCATCCTGGCATCCTGCCATCCAGCCTTCCACTTAACACAGGCAGTGGAACATCAATTCATTTTCACTTTGTGTTAACATGAAAAGATATTGAATTGATCTAAAAATAGGGAAAAGAAACCAATCACTTCTTATTTGTTCCTGTTAGGATTCAGTCTTTATGTTGTGTTGCAAAGCTATCTTAGCAGTATGGAGAGATGCCTGTTTGTGATAAAAATGAACTTGTGCCATTTCTCTTGTGATTGAATGCCAGCAAGAAAAAATTTTCTTGTCACACCTAAAATACTACTGCATTCAACCTTCATTTACTCATATATTTAAATGTATTGGTTGTGTAATTTAATAACTGGCTAGGATCAATTCTGTATTTAACATCCTTGTTTCTAATCTTTACTAAAAACATTTTACCGGATCACAAAAAAATTTCTGCTCTCTGTTCCTCAACTCTACCTATATTTTGTCATGATGTTAAGATATTTCTCATCCTGAACGAAGGTCAAATAGCAATCAACTAGATATCTCCAACATAAACATAATCAGTAATTCAGTATACCTTGGACATGTAACTCTGTATTCATCTGATTCATCACAAATTTTGGTCTGGGTACTCCCTTAGTACATTTGTTGAATTTGTTTGGCTGAGCTCTACGGGTGCTTTGGATAAGCTTTTTATGAATGATGATGTTCCTTTTTTATACGTTGCAGTTAACATGACATGTTATGTTATCTGACCATTTTTTTACAGCAGTTGTAAATACTACTTATATTTCCTTTTTCTGTGGTAGCTTACTGAGAATTGATGGGTTGATATGCTATGGACATATATATTTACACAGAGCTTGAGATGGACTCCCCCAAGATCTCTGAAAATGAAGATGTTGGGCATCTGATCACGCCCCAGGAAGCCTGCAACCGCATTGCAGAGGTAGTCCAAGAGGCCGTGAGAAAGATGGAGCTCGTCGCTGAAGAAAAGATGCGACTTTACAAGAAGGCCCGCCTTGCTGTGGAGGCCTGTGACCGAGAGCTGGAGGAGAAGGTTAGGGAAGCCCAGGAGCTGAAGGCAGAGCGTCTGCGCAAGAAGCAGCAGGTGGAGGAGCTGGAGAGCATCGTGCGGCTGAAGCAGGCAGAAGCGGAGATGTTCCAGCTGAAGGCGAACGAGGCCCGGCAGGAGGCGGAGAGGCTGCAGAGCATCGTGCTCACCAAGTCCAAGACAGCCGAGCAGGACTACGCCAGCATGTACTTGAAGAGGCGCCTGGAGGAGGCGGAGGCAGAGAAGCAGTTCCTTTTCGAGAAGATCAAGCTACAGGAGAACCAGAGGCCAGCCATGGGTGTGGGCAGCAGCGGCGGCGCTGGAGGGGACCCTGCGCAGACGATGATGCTATCCAAAATTCAGGACCTGCTCAAGAACGTCCGCAGCATGCCAGCGAAGTCGGAGGGTCACTAATAAGAGCCGCTGCTTCTGCTGCTGCTGAGATTTTCGGTAATTATGTGTGATCTACTGATTTGTTGAGTTGAGATGTAACGAGTTGTGTGGTGCTGTGAGAAATTTGAATCCCTTTGCCTACGTTATTGTCGCTAGTCGTGTTGATGTACCTTTGTAGGCTTATATACCGATTAACTCGGTTGTTGCAGGTGACCATAGTGTGCTTCAAACAATGTTAAAGTTACATCGTTAGACACGAGACAACCGAAGCCAGCAGTTACGGCTGTCTCTATATATTTATATTTATATTCTATATATGTATGTACACAAAAATGCTTGAGTAACGGAGCTCTTGACCAGACACATGTATGCTTGGTGAGTATGTAGATTGTGTTTGGTAGAGTGCACAGGCCTGGCCTGCATACCTGGAGCCAGCCTTTTGGGTGTTTGGTTGGTTGGGCTCAGCTCGTAGCCAGTCTTGGGCGAGCCAACCGTACATGGTTAGCCAGGCCAGTAAAAAACGGATCCCCCTTCCGTTTTTCTGGAGCCAGGCCCGGCCCAGCCAAGTCCCCGCTCAGCATGGTGGCCCCGGGTGGCTTCGAGTGGCCATCGTATAAAAGGCTCGCCTCACCGCTGGCTAGGGTTTCCCCTGCTACTGTTCACGCCGCGCGGCGCTCACTCTCGCCTGTCGCTCTCGCGTCTCACTCTCGCTCCCTAGTCGCCCTCGCCGTCCACCAGATCTCCGCCGTCAACCACCGGCCAGCGGCGGTCCTCCTCCGTTGGTGCTGCTGGTAAGAGCCACGGCCGATGGTATGCGGTCGTTTGCTGTGCGCACCCCTTCTTCCTCTTTTCGGTTTGTGTTCCCAATCGATCTGCTTGGTTTGAGGTTGTTTGTTCTTGTATGTACGCATGATTTGGTCGATGATTGTTGCCGATCTGGGTGGCGCACCAAATGGTGATGCAGCCGTTCGATTGTTTTGCTTAGGGTTTAGGATTGCTGCTGCTTGGATGTTCTGATTTTTCCCCAAATCGTAGTCTGCCACTAATCCTGTGCTCACTATTCTGGATCTGGACGGCGCGCTGATTTCAGTAGCGCAACCGGTCCTTAGGTTCGATTAGAGTTCAGCAGTAGTGTGTATTGCTTCCTGATAATTTTTTGGTTTCTTTTTTAGCATCATGGAACCTGCAAGACGCCGTCTCGTCCTTAGGGGTGCTGCCATGGTTGTTGTGATGACCGCTTGGCTCTTTGTTAGACTCAGACGAAGGTCTTCCAGTAGGAGGGGGATTACCTATGGCCCAATGTCCATTAGAGATCAAGAGAGAGCCAACAACCTTAGGTTCATACACCACAATGATGACAGTCAGTGCCTTGAGCTTCTTCGCATGAAAAGGGCTCCATTCTTCCAACTCTGTGACCTTTTCCGCACTAGGGGTTACCTGAGGGACAGTATCAATAGCCAGATTGAAGAACAGGTCGCCATGTTCTTGATGGTAATCGGCCATAACCACCGCTTCAGAGTTGTCAAGCATCTGTTTAGGAGGTCCACTGAGACTATCAGTAGGTATTTCCAGCAAGTGTTGTATGCTGTTGGTGAACTCAGGGAGGAAATGATCATTCCTCCATCTACTGCAGTCCATCCTAAAGTTCAAAACAGCAGGAGATGGAATCCATACTTCAAGGTTCAAGCTTTTCCCTAAACATCCTTGTTAGGTTTCCTGTCTGATCTGAGTTCTCACATTCACTTTCATCTGTTAGGACTGTATTGGTGCCATAGATGGTACTCATGTGCTTGCTAGAGTGCCTGCGAAGCAAAGGCCAGCATTCATGGGCAGGAAGCACACTACCACATAAAATGTGTTAGCTGCTGTTGATTTTGACATCAGGTTTACTTATATTCTGGCTGGTTGGGAAGGGTCTGCTCATGATGCTTTAATTCTGGCTGATGCATTGGAATGGGAAGATGGTCTTAGGGTTCCACCAGGTAACATGGTGTCAACTTAGTTCCATTTTGGTCTAGGTATCCTGTAGTCATCTAATTGTGTTCTTTCCTATTAATCCATGTTTAGGAAAGTTCTATCTTGTTGATGCTGGCTATGCAGTGAGACTTGTGTTCCTTCCACCTTACCGGTGAACAAGATATCATCTTAGGGAGTATGGGGTTAGGAGTCCACAAAATGCAAGGGAACTCTTCAATCTCAGGCACTCATCTTTGAGGGTAACAGTGGAGAGGGTTTTTGGGGCTCTAAAGAATAGGTTTAGAATCCTTTACAACAAGCCTTTCCACCCTTACAAGACCCAGGTTAAGCTAGTGCTAGCCTGTTGTATTCTACACAACTGGATTCTGAGGTTTGGGGTGGATGAAGTCATTCCTGCTGAAGCTGACTGACAGGCCAATCCAGGGAATGTTGGTGGACCTAATAACCATGCCACTGATCAACATGCCTGGTCTGCCAAGAGGGATGAGTGGGCCCAGCAGATGTGGCAGAGTAGGAGTGGGGCTAACAATTAGTTGTACCAGCAGCAGTATCTCCTATTTATCTTATGAAGCATTTCATTATTGTAATGATGAGACCAATGTTTATGACAATGTTGCCCTCTGAACCATGTATTTGAATATCTGAATTTGCATTTGTTTCCCTGAATTTGGAACTATTAATGTTGTTCTTAAAATTGATGCATGTTCTGTGTTGTTACTGAATGTTTCCCTGAATGTTTGTGGCAATATTGATGCATGTTCTGTGGTGTTACTGGTTATATTTTTGCACTGTGTATGCCCTGGTTGATTTTTACTGTCTTGTGTCCTCGGGTATCACTGGGTAGCTATGGCTGCAATGGATGACTTCAACATCTTCGGTGAAGATGAGCAGGCCAATGCAGCTATGAATGCCCCACAGGTTCAGGTTCCTCAACAAGGACAGCAAGCTAATGGTGCTCCACCGAGGCTGAACTGGAGCCCCCTCATGTCAGCATTCATCCTCAAGAAGTTCAGTGACCTTGTGGCTGAGGGTGTAAGGATTGACAAGGGCTTCAAGGACTGCCACACCAATGCTGTCGCCAAGGCCCTACAAGAGTTCATGGGACAGCCAGTGAGTGCGAATCAGGTGTACAATCATCTGCGCAAATGGCGTACAAAGTGGGCTAAGATCTGCAGGCTCAAAGATCTGAGTGGAGCCAACTGGGATGAAGACCTTTGTATGATCTGTCTGAATCCTGAGCATTACCATAACAATGTCAAGGTACATACTTAAAACCTAATGCACTTCACTAACTGTATTACATGCTGCACTGAGTTACTGATGACCTGTTATTGATATGCAGGACCATGCCAAGGATGTTGAATACCTGAATGTCCCACTGGTGAACTATGGATACATGCAGACAATCTTTGGATGTGGTGTAGCTACAGGAAGGTTTGCAATGGGTTCTGGGGATGCATTAGGACAGCCACATGAGCATGAGATCTTGGACCTAGACAATGATGCACCCACTGCTGGGAAAGATGATGCAGGACCATCAACCAAGAACAAGAGGGAGGACAAAAAGGAAGACAAGAAGGATGAGAAGAAAAGGAAGAGGGCACTGACTGAAGAGGACACAGTTCTGATGACAGGGATGACTGATGCTATCTGGGGATTCAGTGCAGCTGTCAGTGAGGGTAACCATTCAGAGGCTGCCCCAGGGATCTATGAAGCAGTAATGGGGTGCAACAACATCACCAGGGCTGACTTGATGATCTGTCTGAACCATCTCATGCAAAACAAGGGTGCACAGCTGGTGTTCTTGAGCATGAAGGCTGAGGACAAGGAACTGTGGTGCAACACCCACCTGCTGGAAAGGATGAACAAGTGAAGGACTAACAGAGCAGGGGCTCTTATGATGCATTTAGCAACTTAGTCCCATTTTGAAATGCAAAATGTGTTGTAACACTAAACTATGCATGTGCTGGGCTCTGGTAGATTGAACTATTGCTACATTATTCTGCCATTTTAAGTTGCTAATTGCATGATTTGAACTTATGGTACCTTTTAATTGAATGGTCTTAGTGCATGTGCTGGGTTGTGCTATGTTTAAGCCACTGCTGTTGATTAGTTGTGTTTGGTTTTAAAACAGCAATGAAGTGGTACGCTGTGTTTAAGGGGCGGAGGCCAGGAGTGTATGATAACTGGCCGAAGTGAGGGCATGTGGAACCAACCGTGTATTTCCCATGTTGTATCCATTGAAAACTGTATGATGCACTATAACCGTGTATGTGAGGGCATTTGGAACCTACATCGTATTTATGATAACTTAGCAATCATTTTGCACACCGGTCCACACCAACATATGGTGTTGCAAGTCTACCAAGAGGCCAGCCACAATCAAAAGTTTAAGCAAACACTAGCAAACACTAGCAAACCATGAATTGCACAGCAGACACTAGCAAACACTAGCAAACCAGCATGCCAAATAATGCATCATTCCGACTTCGATCCCAGATAATTGGCCAGTCAGTGCCAACCATCAAAGTACTAGTGCAACTATACACTGCGACTACTTAGTATTTTAGCTTGTTTTTACAACCATCCAACTACCATACACCATGCCATTACACTACCATAACCACTACCTAGCCATAACCATTTAGGGGGGTTCAAAAGAGAGATGCATCCTAACCAAACCAAAAGGTTGCATCTTCCACCAAAAGTTTCAGTTGGTGGTCTTCTTAAGGTTGGCCACGAGCTTCTTCACTTTAGGTTCTTCACCAAACCAGTCACCATGATGGCGATGATACCTATGAGGCAGTAGATCAGACCCATCAGCTTGTTCTTGTCAAGCACTGCATGGACAGCCTTCCTGTGATAAGAAGAACAGGCCCTCTCGGCAAACTGCTTGGTACGCTCCACCTCTTCCTGCAGCTGGACTCGCTGACGATTAACTTCAATGTTCTCGTGCACGGCCTCGATCAGAGAAGTGTTCGCCGTGGCCTCCGCGCGCCTGGTCGTCCTAAGGTCACGCCACAGATCCTTCAGAGCAGACTGCACGCGTTCTGGCCATGGCTCGTCCATCCACTGCACAAAGTGGCACTGCTGATCTTCCTGTGAATAGATGGTACACGATGGATGACACATGCAGTGAACTAATCTCCAGTACACATTGATTTGCATGAACAAAGTAACAAATTCAAGGACTTTTGATGCATACCAGCATAGGGCATCCCAGGAAACGCCTACCAGTATGCTTGCCACCCCAGCACTTCTTCAGGATGGCATGGTGATCATGAGCGCATTTGCGGAATCTAACAATCCCCAAATCAGACCAGCAACTTTCAGTGACGGCATCAGGAACAGCGGATGAATCCATGTCACCCTAGCATTGCAAAATCAACCATACAAAGAAGATGCAATCAACATCTACGATACAAGTACGGCATACATTTCAACACTAACGAAAAGAATTGAATCGCTTCATGAACAATTTGGGCGAAAATCAGAAACCCTAACTTGCGGAATGGCAGGGGATCCGTACCTCAGACGCGGTGTCGTGGTGGCTCTCGCTGGAGTCCGAAGGCACGAAGGAACCAGGTGAACTGGATCCTGCTGGGTGATTCTCGCCGGCGGAGTTGCGCCGCCGGAGCAAATGAGCAGCGGGGAGTGCGAGGCGCAGCCGCACTCAGGGTCTCCGCCACAACGCTGAAGCTCGCGCCGGATGGCCGTTGACTCCCCCACGGCGCCGTGGTCGCTCATGGCGCCGGCACCACGGAGATCGCCGGAGAGGAGGGACGGAGAAGACGAGAAGACTTCGACCGAGAGCGGCGCGAGAAGAAGAAGAAGTCGGGGGTGGGGTGGGGTGAGCGAGTGTGAATGACCGCAGTTGGCTCGGCGATTTCCTTTTTATTTCACGCCGAAACATTAGGGGTAACGTCCACCAGGAGATGCACATGGTATGCACACCAACCTACAACCAGGGAACCAAACAAGCCCCAGCTTGGCTCCACAAATGCAGCCCAGTTCGTATCCATGCAACCAAACAAAATCCTACCCAAGCCTGGCCAACTAAAGCGGCCCAACCAAACACCACCACATTGGCTTAGTAAGAACAGGCCACATCTACCCAGGCCAGATTCCTAGCCGGGCTACCAATTAGCCATGCAACCAAACACAACCATATTGATCTTTTTGGTCATGTAACCAGTTACACCAGAACAGGCCAGATCGGTGTATTGGGCTACGGTTACACCTAAAATAAGCCCGGATCAGTGTAGCGACTTCCTGGGCTGCGATGATATGGGGTTGAGGGACATTCCATGGGTAAAAAGAGACTACCCGATGTACTTGCAATCTTGCAGTGTGCCACTCCTCCAAATGTGAAAACTTTTCTTATTCCAACTTGTGTTAAACCCAAGACGAAGGAACGTGGTGGTGATAACCCACACGACATGCATGGGCGTATCTATAGTGATGCCTACGTAATTTAAGGAAGACCCAATTACTTTTTGTATGTATATATTTGAATTATTCTTTGTTTCTCACTGCAAATCAGCCCATAAGCCAGTAAATCCGGCCTCTTGGCCCCACTCCCACCTTCCAGGATGGCGCATTAGGGCATTAGGCCTGTAACGCCACGCATGTTCACAGTCCGCACGCACATGAGAGCAAATAATAAAAATGTATGCTAATGTGGAAGAAAAAAAAAAGAGAAGAGAGAAGAGATGTGAGCTGTAAATTTACAGTCAACTAAAGGCATAAGAATTAAGAAACTTGTATGAGAGAGGGGTAGGCTATAAATAAGCTAACTGTTGTATGAGTTGGCTGAGAGGTGGGTTTTAAGTGAATGCTGCACTATTAGCTTTGCTTTGATGTACCTGGTAAAAAGTGTTACCTAAGAGTTGTCTACAATTTTAACAAGATATGTACTAGCAACTATGTCTGCACTTCGCTACAGTGCTTGTCGTATGCTACCATCGATGCTCTTTAGAGAAGAAAAAAAAAAAGCATGCATGAGCTATGTGCATAGTTGCATGCAGTATGCTAGCTATGTGCATACACTGATGAGAGAGAGCGATCGATGCCGTATTTTTTTGCTATAGCATGGTAGCAAGATTTCAGAAGTGTAGTAGCATAGTTTTGATGAGAGCGATGGATCAACAACGTGACAAATAGATAAATAGTGGAGTAAAAACCATTATTAGATGGGGGAGTTTTCAATGCATCTCAACATCTAAGAGCATCACCATCAACTCACCAATATTTCATCCCCATAGAGTGATATTGATGATCACCAATACTGTTTTTCTAGGCTATTGAGGGAGGTGTTCTAACAGATCACCAATAATCTTTCCCAACAAAAAGAAAGTGATAGTCATACATGGTGTGGAAATTAATAAAAGTTAATGGTGGACCCCAGCTATTGGGGAGATGCAACTCCCCTTTTATACGAGGGGAGATGGAGGATATATTAGTGATCACTAATAAAAGGGAATTATATGGGAGAGCTGTTGAAGGAGTAAAATTGGCTCATCTCCCCTAATATAGTAGGAGGAGTAAAATTGGCTCATCATCCCTAATATAGTAGATTTATGAAGACGAGGAATGAGAAAGAGAAGCCGCTGGAGATACTCTAACAACCGAAACCGCGCCAACTACCCTCAATTAAAAGGCGCTTCTCGGGTTATATCTTGAGCCGTCGTCAAACCCCGTTCGCATAAGGCATACAGTGCGTAGCAGCAGCACCCACCCGCGGTGCTCACTGCTCACTGCCGAGCCTCTCTCCATGGCGGCCTACGTGCACGCGCAGCCCACTTGGGCGCTGGCGCTCGTAGCTCTAGGGCTCTTGGTGTCGGCGCGCGCGGCGCGCCTAGTGCTGTGGCTATACGCGGCGTTCCTCCGCCCGGCGAAGCCATTGCGCCGCCGCTACGGCGCCTGGGCCGTCGTCACGGGCGCCACGGACGGCATCGGCCGCGCGCTCGCCTTCCGCCTCGCCGCAGCCGACCTCGGGCTCGTCCTCGTCGGCCGGAGCCGGACAAGCTCGACGCCGTCTCGGCCGACCTCAGAGCCAGGCACCCGGGGACCCATGTCGCACCTTCGTCCTTGACTTCGCCGCCGACGATCTCGCCACGAAGGTGGACGCGCTCGGGGAGTTCCTCCGGGGCCTGGACGTGGGCGTGCTCGTGAACAACGCCGGCGAGTCCTACCCGTATGCGCGCTACTTCCACGAGGTGGACGAGGCGCTGGCGCGGAGCCTGATACGGATCAACGTCGAGGCCGTCACGCGGGTGACGCACGCCGTGCTCCCCGGCATGTTGGAACGCCGGCGTGGAGCCATCGTGAACATGGGCGCCGGCGCCTCTGCCATCTTGCCGTCCGACCCGCTCACCGTCTTCGTCGCCACCAAGGCGTGAGTAGTGATCCTCGCTCTCTCTCTATGCATTTTTGTCTGCATGATTCAGAGCTGCTTCGTCGTACGTAGAAGTATATTTCTTTAGAAATAACAGTAGTGATGTGCAGTATGAATCCTGAGGTTACATACAACTTGGAGGTACGTTACAAACATGCTAACTTAATAACCACTTCAAATCAAACATGGATATAGACTGGAAACATGATGCACGGTCTCCAATTCGTTGACCTTATTATCAGAGCACATGCGGGCTGCTGATGAGCTTATTAAAATTTGTGTGAAGTATATATAAATGTTGGGTATATCATTTTTTTCCTGAAACTTAATGATTTTTTAGGTCCTGTTTGGATCCCATGAACTAGTAACTAGTTGACTAACAATTAGTCCATAAGGATCCAAACAGGTGAACTAGTAGGTGAACTCGTGGGTGAACTAATGAATAATCCAAGACTCAACTAGTACTAGTAGTTCACTAGTCCGCAAAACCCAACTAGTTGAACTAGTTGTTAATTCAATGGATCCAAACAGGACCTTAATGAATTGTTGGGGTCATATGCAAGCACTCGATCGATTAGTCGATTACTATGCAACAATAGGAATAATTTACTGTTGTCAGTCATATTCCTTTTACTAAAGTGTGGAAGAAGGAATTTAGAGTAGCATTGATCTTTTACCATCAAATTAGTCTCTTGGTGTTTTCTATGTCGATTGTATTCTCACGATTATAAATAAAAGTAAAGAAACTCGACGCTTTACAAACTGCAACTGTCTACAACTAAGAGCTAAGTTAAAAATAGAATGAAACTATTATGGTAACTCTGCTAGACTATTTCCATCACACTGTACCAATATTTTATGAGAACAGGTGATGAGACTACTTTCATTTTTATTTGCCAGCTATGTCGACAAATTCTCGAGGTGCCTATACGTCGAATACAAGAGCAAAGGCATAGACGTACAATGCCAGGTGTGAACTAACTGCCTTTGATTTGTTTGCGAAATGCATTCTCACCTTGCAGTGACCCTTTTAAATTTCTTCGTTGAATCTGTCTAAGCTGTTCTATGCCAAGCAGTAACGTTCAGATATTATTTGATCCAGGTATGGCGACGAAGTTCGCGTCCATCAGGAAACCCACCTTCGTGGCACCGTCGCCGGAGACGTTTGCCCGCGCCGCCGTCCGCTACATCGGGTACGAGCCGCGTTGCACGCCGTACTGGACGCACGCGCTGGTGGGGCTCCTCATCTCACTTTTGCCGGAGCCTATTGCCGACAGGATGTTCCTAAACAGGTCCGGTACCATCATCCGAGCCAAGGGCCGCGCCAAAGAAGCTAAGAAGAAGAAGGCGCAGTGATGAGGGTTATTTCTGTGTGTCGATCAAAAAACACTGGACTCGTGCTTCTGCCACCATTGTCATGTTTCTCTTGTTCTCTTAGAAATGGTCCACAATTAAGGCCTGATTGTGAACGTACTAGTCTACTACACCGGACCGGATTGCCTTGCAACTTGCAAGCATCTTTCGTCTACTATGAACTGGCGAAATACTATACACAAGTCAGAAACACACCATCAATATATACAAGACGACAGTACGTACATTACAGAGGCACAAAGGTCCACTTCTCTACAGTACTTCACAGATAAGACTAGCCCTACATACACATCCATATAAAGTTGGGCCAGAGCAGGCCTAAGCAAGCAGTAATATTAATAGTCCTCTAAGCATTGCTCCCCCAGAATCTTCAGATGATCAATCGCTGTAGCCCTGAACCAACGGGCTCCATCTCGCCGAGTTGTAGCTGCCACAAGCACTGATGCTCGCTTGCTTCATCGAAGTGCCAGGCGTGCCACTGTTGCATATATTTGCGAACGCCCTCATATGCTTCATACCGTATTGAGTGAGTGATCCGCAATGGGATTCGAAGATCCGTACCTAAAGAGGCTCACCAGAATGAGTCAATTTCAACACAAACAATGTCAACCTAGCTAGCTCTCAAAGAAGAAAGAGGATGCATAGTCTCTAACTAACCATTTGCTTCAAGCAATCCCAATCATCAACGAGTGGCTGGCCGGGAGGTCTAACGGCTTGAAGTGTGGAAGGCCCATTGTCAATCCCGAAGAGAAGCTTTCCGATAAAATCGATGCTGCTGTCCAGATGTTTCCTATGTCTTAATGTTCCAGTGATCTCCCTCAGAACTTCCTGCTTCTCTTCAGACCTTTCATGTAAAAGCTCATACTGAACCAAACAAAGAAAAACTGTAAGCAGCCTCAGAAGAAAATAAAGTGTTTTTTAAGACAATGGCAGGATTTCAATTAAGAAGAAAGCAGATAGAGTTAATCATAGGAGTGTCAAAGGGGCACATGACAGACTCCCCCAGCCTGCCAGAGCACAAGAGCGTGCTAGAGACCAAGAACCAAAAGGAGGAGAAAAGACAAGGCCTCTACAAAGCCCGAGCAAATGCTCTCGTTCTCAAGGTTAAATCCTCATCCTCCCAGATGACCTGAATAAAGTGTACCAAACAGGCATTTGCACATTGCTCATAGATGACCTAAAGTCCTACTTAGCCACAGTAGCAAAGCGTGAGTTTTTTGTTTTAAATAATTATGTGGTAGTGGGTGTGGGTGCCATTGGTGTGAGCGCAAGAAGCTAACAAACTATCGCATGCAACCTCTACTAAAGCCTATTATAATGCTGGGGAGCTCATGAGTCATGACAGAGGGTCAGACGACATGGCAGCACTGGCAAGAGCAAAAGCTGGCCAACAGTCAAAAGTCATGAGCGCCCCATTAACTCGAAGTTAGCATGCAAACTAAAATTCTCAGCCAATCTCTCAGTTCTTTCAAGGCCTAGATGACGAGCACACATCAAGATGACACCTGCTGGCAAGCAGGGTAAAGTGCGACTGCTAGGACGCAACAAGTAAGCTCTGATGTAAGGTTCAACAAAGTTGCTAGTCCTTTCTGATTTCACTAGGCCTTACAAAATTTATCCCAGAAAAATCAGTTCATTTTTGTATTCCAGAAAGGAGCAGGCAGGCTAATAGAGTGGTGGTGGTATAAACACAAAGACTTACCCTCTTCCATAGGAAGAGAATATCCGCATCCCTTTGGTTGACCACAGCCTCTTGGCCCGGCCGAAGTAGCTTATTTGTGACATTGGCATTTGCAGGATCAAAACCTTGATAAAGGTAAAGCTTCTCTCCCTTGAAGGTCTTGTCACCATACTCCATGACATGAGAGCCAGCACCATAGCTGTTCAAGTCTGAAGTACGCTCCTTCACCTGTGCACAATGCTGTGACTAAGTACAAGCTTATACACAATCAAACAAAATACCTAGAAGGCAAGCCGAGACTCACCACTTCATATTGTTCCTTTATTGTTTCCTCCTTCAGATTGTGAGTCTCACTGTCAGATAGGAATATTATTGTTATTCAATACAACAATAAGTGGTCACTTCCAAATTAACAAAAATATGATTCAAGACTATAAGCAGTGAAGTATGTGGATGTTTGGTGAAAGTTTTCATCTGCCCTGAATTAGTTCTATATATATTCACCAGAGAAAAGTTCATGGTTTTTGAAGTAGCTATGTAAATGTGCCTACCAACCGCACTTTATTCAACCAGTGTACCAGTTTCCTGTGTACAGGAACCATAAAAAAGCACGGCATTCCATAGATCAACAGAAAAAATGCAAATTTTCAAGCACGATTCCACCCACTAAGCCACAAGATACTCCTTCCATCCAAATCATAGGTCCTTTTGGCTTTTCGATGTATCTAAACATAGCATATATCTAGGTACATAGCAAAAAGTGTGTACCTAGAAAAGCCAAAAAACATAATTTGGAATTGAGGGTAGTTGCCAACAAAATAAGCATCCACAATATAAACTCTACCTGTCTTCCATCCAAGAGACACTGTAGAGATCACCTAGGCAGGTAATATACTCAGAAGGAGGCGATGGTTCCATTCCTGGACAGTATGTACCCCAGCTACTTTCTTCTGCATTGGATGCAGTCGTGACATAAATATTAAGGTCTTCTGGCATTAATCCTTCAAATATACTGCCACTTTCGCATGCTTCAATATATATAACCTGTCCACATGCTTCCATTCAGATATATGTAGGACAAGTTTTCTATCAACAAGTAACTGAGAACAACCTTACCATTTTGGCATAACTGTTTGAAGCATGTTTTTCTCTCAACACCTTCATGAAGTCACCGGCATAAAGATACGGTAGGTTGGGCATACCTGCAAATAGAAAATGTCAATCTATATGAAACAAAATTTATTTTGATAATGCATAGAAGCATTTGCATCTTCCACATACCAAGAACACCAGGGCCTCCGTGATCTGAGTAATAGATAAAAATATGGTCATCTGGTTTGCTATTGATGACCTTCCCGCTGCCTCCAGTGACTGCTGCTTTGTTGCCCAGAAGAACTGCATAGAAGTTTTTAGCAGTGACTTGGTCCCCAGTGTAGTCCTGGAATAAGAAAATATATTAACTAATATACTTGCAGAACCAAGTGCAGCTAAAGAAGAATGTACTGATGATGAATCCTTGAAGTAACACCTTAAAAAACACAAGGTAAATGGATACAGTCCCATGCCATGCTCTCCTTCTAAAGAACTTTCTTATTTAATTGAAAAGCTACTCATAACAGGTTCGAAGATGCTTAGAGCTTGGTTGGAATCAAATGTTGTAACTCAAGTACTTCACATTGGTGTGAACTCTGAAGTATGGACAGTTAAATTATCCAGAAATCTGGCCATGATAAGGGTGCGCATCATCGACTCATTGTTGAGATTTTTTTTTTTTATAAGAATATGCATGAGGCATCTGCATACAACTGCAAATTGACAGCCTGTCCAATACAAACATAAGAAAGTAAGCAACTTGTGATTTACAAGTCCTAAGGTGTTCTCACTGTCTCAATCCAGAGGGCTATATACAATCCTAGTTAATGCCCCTACAGGTGGAAGTTGAAAGGCAAGTTTGAGCTCACAGTTGAAAGGTAAATTTGAGCTCATAATGATCCCAACGTTTCCCTCTAACTGAGAGAAAAACGATAGAAGGACAATCCACTAAGAAGTACCTTCGGGACACCAGCATAAACATCTTCGCCCTTTGGGTGGTTGATAATAACCCCGCGCCTTGGGTTGAGTGCACTATTGGCAACGTCATCATACATGAACACCACAATGTTCTCCTCTTTTATCCCTCCTTTTCTCAGTATCTGGTACGCATGGCATATATCAGCCTGCAATAAAACAAAGTCACATCAACCCGTAAGCAAAGGCACCATGGAAATAATTGCTTGCTGATATGTTGATATATGTTCCCTGCTGAAAAGGAGACAAAACACAGTGAATACGAACGTGGAAATTTGCCCAATAAACATGGTGATATTCCAACAACCTTTAGCTACTGGCACATAATTCCAGCTACCGACTGAAAGTACAAGTACTCGCCATCAAATATTTTATCCGTTCTTTTTTTTTTTTTTTTTTTTCATGAACGCACCTCAGCACGTCTTCCACTAGAGGAGTAGAAAGTTGTTTTACAGACGTTTTATCTGTTCTTCAACTGTTGTCTAATGTTCTTGCCAACTTATGCAACTCTTTAGACCATGGCAGAATTTGGTACCAATCCATCCTCTGCATAGAAACTTAGAAGCAAAACGTGTGCAATTCCAAATCCCTTCACGTTCCTGAATTACATTGTTGCTTAAACATTTTCCTTCCCTGAAAACGACCACTTTGAAAGAAACTACAGCATAACTAATAAGAAGTCCCAAAACTTTATTTGTCAGTTGTCACTAGTAGCTGCACTGTCACTTAATCCTTAAACCTGTGGAAACCCCTGGGCCGAGCAGTTCTTCCCTGAACTTTAGCTGGACCCACAACTAAATTAAATCAAAGTTGTAGACAAGACACGACATGTTAGAACCCGAGCATCCTATAGATTAGGGCCTCAAAACTTGATACCCAAAAGTGTAACTCCACGGTTGGACAACAATAATTTCTGAACCACGATAATAGATGATAACCTGACGAAGCAATATCGCAAAAACAGTACAACACCACGCTACGCTACTGTCGCTTACAATCGAACTTCGGACGCATCCAAGTCGCTGTACTTAGTAAGGAATCGCGCTCACCTGGTGCCTGTAGTTGCCGTAGCCTGAGGAACCGGCAACGAGCACCGCCCACCTCGTGCCGACGGCGTCATCTTCCTCCCCCTCAAATCCCTTCTCCCCAGGCATCCGAATCAACGGGTCCCAGTCCCCCTTCTCCGCGCCGGCCGCGGCCGCGGCCAGCACCGACACGAGCAGCACGAGGCACCACCACGCCGCCATCGCCTCCGGCGTATCGCGCTACTGTCCAGACTCCAGCGGCGGGAGCGTAGGAAACTAGGAATGTAGCGTGAGAGCTGCGCACTCGTAGTGTCGGGGTGGAGAGAAGAAGTAGGCGCCGCGGCCGCGCGCGCATGCCGCCGCCATGCATGGCACGGCGCCCTGGATTGCGGACGCGTGGGCGTGAGCTGGGGCGGCGGCTCCGTCGGCTTGTGCGGCCGTGTGCAGCCGCTTCAATGCTCTGACTTTTTTTTTTCCGAAAACGAGTGGAGCTTCAATGCTTTGATATCAGCCGCGTAGCGGAGTGGTGGGCCGGGTTGGGCTGAACTCTGGAGATTTTGTCTCGGCCGTAGCCCAACTTTGTCGGCCCATCTACCTGGCACAACTTGCGAAATGTAACGAATAGCTAAGATTAGCGGCCCAAACGTTTGTAAGAGAATGGAAAAGGGCCCATTTATTATAGGCAAGATGGAAATGAGCACAGTGGCAGGCCGTGATCCATCGGGTCGTCCCTTCCGTTGCCTTCCGTGATCCCTGATCGCCTGATCGGCGGCTACTCCGTGGAGGAACCTTCGAGAACTCTTGAGGACTGGGATCCAACGCAGCTGGGCTCCTCTCCGTTTTAATAAAATCCCAACAGGTTTTCTTTCGCCTTAATCCATATCAAACCCCTAGGCTAGACTTCTCTTCTCGCACCCTCTTCCGGCCCTTGCTCCCAGCCGCCAAGCCTTCCAGAACCTTCGAGAGCTCGATCCGATCGGAGCCCCCCGCCATGGCTGACGAGGCGAAGGCGAAGGGTAATTCGGCGTTCTCGGCGGGGCGCTTCGAGGAGGCGGCGCGGCACTTCACGGACGCCATCGCGCTCGCCCCGGACAACCACGTGCTCTACTCCAACCGGTCGGCGGCGCTCGCCTCGCTCCACCGCTACTCCGACGCGCTCTCCGACGCGCAGAAGACCGTCGAGCTCAAGCCCGACTGGGCCAAGGGCTACTCCCGCCTCGGCGCGGCGCACCTCGGCCTCGGCGACGCCGCCAGCGCCGTCGCCGCCTACGAGAAGGGCCTCGCGATCGAGCCCAACAACGAGGGCCTCAGGGCGGGGCTCGAGGACGCCAAGAAGGCCGCCGCCGCCCCGCCGCGCCGCGGGCCGTCCGGCCCCGACGCCATCGGCCAGATGTTCCAGGGCCCCGAGCTGTGGAGCAAGATCGCGGCCGACCCCACCACGCGCGCCTACCTTAGCGAGCCCGATTTTATGCAGATGCTGCGCGAAGTGCAGAGGAACCCCAGCAGCATCAGTACGTACCTCTCCGATCCCCGCATGATGCAGGTGCTCAGCCTCATGCTTAATGTCAAGATCCAGAGACCCGAGGCCTCCGAGCCGTCGCAGTCTACCCCGCCGCCGCAGCAGCAGCAACAGCAGACGCCGCCTCCTGAGACGAAGGCTAGGGAGGTGGAGCCCGAGCCCGAGCCAGAGCCGATGGATTTGACTGATGAGGAGAAGGAGCGCAAGGAGAGGAAAACTGCTGCTCAGAAAGAGAAAGAGTTAGGTAACGCAGCTTACAAGAAGAAGGACTTCGAGACGGCAATCCAGCATTACACCAAAGCCTTGGAACTTGACGACGAGGATATTTCCTATCTGACTAACCGAGCAGCGGTCTACATTGAGATGGGAAAGGTGAGGCTACTCTATTTTGCTGGTTTCATCCACTGAGCTCTCACATTGTTTGATTGTTGATGTTCATTTGATTTGGTTTATGCAATGCACAAATCAGGCTATTCTATTTCACTGGTTTCATCCAGTGAGCTCTCACATTGTTTGATTGTTGATGTCCATTGGATTTGGTCTATGCAATGCACAAATCAGTAGTAGACTAAATTGAGGTTTACAGGAGTTAGTTGCGTGACTTGATCCCATTCAGTAGCCATTATGAGGATTTCTATTACTTGTTTGTCACACACGTATACTAATAGTGAAAAATGTTTAGTTGAGAAGCAGTTGTTTTATTGCATAGTGCCTAGTCTAGGAGTAAGAGTACAATATATTACACGATTTAACTGTGACTTATGCCTGAAATATCATTCTTTTTTGCTCGATAATCTGTAGCCTTGTTTTTAATTTTGGTAGCCAAAGTTGTCGCTGTAATGCATTAATTAATATTACCTTTTACCTGCAGTACGATGAATGCATCAAGGACTGCGATAAGGCTGTGGAGAGGGGAAGAGAACTCCGTGCTGATTTCAAGATGATTTCAAGGGCACTGACAAGAAAAGGAACAGCTCTGGTCAAACTTGCTAAGACCTCTAAGGATTTTGATATTGCCATCGAGACCTTCCAAAAGGCTCTAACCGAGCATCGTAACCCAGACACTCTGAAAAAATTAAATGAGGCTGAGAGAGCAAAGAAAGAGTTGGAGCAACAAGAGTACTATGATCCAAAATTAGCAGATGAGGAGAGAGAGAAAGGTATGTATAAGTTTTATAATGTCATCTCTAGGACATGGCGGTGATGGTTGTTCCTCTGCTATAATTTTTGTAATTTGTCTTATGATTTGTAGGTAATGAGTTCTTCAAGCAGCAAAAATACCCAGAAGCAATAAAACACTACACGGAGGCTCTCAGGAGAAACCCTAAGGATCCTAGGGTAATTCTTCTACCTCTGGTTCACACAATCTGACTTTGTTAGGGTAACATATGAAATATTTGGGAAACTTGGTCATTGATATTCAGTTACATGATGACTTGATTGTTTGCGTATACATCCTTCACCGTAAATGTGAAATAAGACTAAATCATTCATTTTCTGTTTTTTTACATCCTTATATGGCTTGTCATGGCTTTGTTTTCCTGGGGTGGTGGGTCGCTAAAGGGCGTGATGTGTGCCGATGCTGAGTAGTTCTCCTAATCTCTTGGTTTGCATAGTAGATAAAGCGATAGGGTAGAAGGGATAATGCTGCTGATTGAGATAAGAGATGGTTACTAGAAGATAAGAGATGCATTGGTTGACTTGATAGGGATTTGTGCTCTTATATGAAGCTAGTTAACTAAGCATTCGGTCTTCAACTTGGAAAATGCAATTGATTTCTGTTGTCTCTTCCAAACTGTAACTTTCCACTTTTTCTTGTTGAACACTCGCTTTCCTGATAAACTATGGTTTGACTTCTTAATTCAATATTTCAACTTGAATCATCCACTGTTGGTTCCTGGTTAGACACAGATGGTGTTTGCTACAATAACTAGATGGTATTGCACCTAATTTGAACATTAATTGGTGTTTGGCAACTGGTTTATGAGGGGTGAGAAAGGGAAATGATGGATAGGTTAGATTTATTCCAGTGTTTAGATTATTGTAGTTATGGGAAAAGATATTGGTTTGGGATAGGGATATGTGCTTCTCATATCTCATTGTTTCTATCCCACCATGAGGGCTGGGTTGTGAGGGTGGAATTGGGTTATGATTTGTAAAACGACAAAAAAAAAATCTTTATGGAAAAGGATATGATGCTTTTGTCATTTCCCCTCTATTTCCCCAACCCATACCCATAGGTAGGTGCCAAACAAGGGAATGAGAAATGATGTCAATAAGTCAACAGTCATATCCCTTTCCCATTCCAACTTATAATTATAATTACCCGGGATTTCCAGCTTTTCCTTGCTCGAGCGGGTGGGCCAATTCAGCTCACCTCCACTGGCAAGATTGCCTTGTCCAGCAAGGCTAGCGGGCAAAGTATCCAAGCAGGCCCATAAGTGATGACCAACTAAACATCGAGAGGCTAACCCTTCTCTCTCTCGCATACGAAAAAAAAAATGATGACGTGAATTCTATGAGCTAGGTGAGCTGAGTTGGCAATTGGCATTGTTTACAATTACAATGACCAAGTAATTCAAAGTAATCTAGAGTAAACAGAAAGGGAAGCACCTCAATTTGTAGAGTTCTAAACAGAATTGGGGGAGAAGTTTTATGTTATATATGGTAATGGCCCCACCTATAGTACCCGAATTCTATCGCGAACTTCCTATTTAGAAAATAAAAATAGAAAAATAGGAGAAAAATATATGACAGAAAAAAAAAATAGGAGAGAAAAAAAAAATCCGAGAGAAGCAAAAGTAACTTTCGAAGGTTTAGTTACGGAAGCCCTACCCAACGGAATGTTCCGCGTTCGCCTAGAGAATGACACGATCATCCTGGGCTATATTTCAGGACAGGAATCAAAAGTGTCTTTCCCTTAGCTTCCTTACTGATCGAGGCTAGGTTAGTGCTTGCCCGAGAACCAAGCATACCATACATCTTATTCAATCATCTTTCTTTGCTTTGAGAACCACATTAGCTTTGAGCAATGTGTAAAAGCTAGATCATTGGAGAATTAGTCTTATAAGCTACCTCTTCTTGAGGTGGATATGACTAGGCCTTAGAGCTAGCAGTTAGTTGTCCAAAAAAAAAAAAAAAAAAAACCTAGCAGAACTTGTTGGACCTTGTTGTTGATATCTTGTGTGCTTGTGAGTTTTTGCTATTTAATTGATTCTGAATATACCTTATGTTACCTGATCTATGTAAAAATTTAATCCGTAATATGTTTCTTAATTGATATCCTTCTTTCTTTCTGCTGTTTTATACTGAGCTGCTTAATGTTGTTGCACTTTGTAGCCGTGTCTGTGTATAAGCGTTTTACTCGCAGCCTGTATAACGGACCTTCAAATGTTTATTTATCTACAGGTTTACAGCAATAGGGCCGCCTGCTACACCAAGTTAGGAGCCATGCCTGAAGGTCTTAAAGACGCAGAGAAGTGTCTTGAACTAGACCCCACCTTCACCAAAGGTTATACAAGGAAAGGTGCGATTCAATTCTTCATGAAAGAGTATGACAAGGCCATGGAAACCTACCAGGCTGGCTTGAAGCATGACCCGAACAACCAGGAGCTGCTTGATGGTGTTAGGAGGTATTAAAAGCTTATGCAATACCAGTGATCTGATTGTTCAGTGTACACAGCATGTTAACCCTTTTCTTTTTGTAACATCTGCAGGTGTATTGAACAGATCAACAAGGCCAACAGAGGTGAAATAAGCCAGGATGAATTGCAAGAAAGACAGGTAACAATATTGGGACATGCTTCTGTGTTCTTTGGTTTGCAGCTTCAAAAGTTCAGATTCAGTTAAACTGTTCTTCATGCTGTTTCTGCAGAACAAAGCTATGCAAGACCCAGAGATCCAGAACATTCTTACCGACCCTATCATGCGACAGGTACCATTAAGTCCCTGAACTCGATTGGTATCTTGTGTCAAAACTTGCTATGCTATACAAGCCTAATGATGTCATGTTTCGCAGGTCCTAATTGATTTCCAGGAGAACCCAAGGGCGGCCCAGGAGCACCTGAAGAACCCCGGAGTTATGCAGAAGATTCAGAAGCTTGTAAGTGCTGGGATAGTCCAAATGAGATGATCAAGCAGGATGCGATTGTACCCGCTTGTTCGTCCCTTGTGCTTGGCTTTGTTAGTTCACGTGCCCCCTGGTCATATATATCCTTTAACAAGCAGTGACGGCAGAAGAATGAACGTGTTGGGGGCCTAATATTTTTACCAATTGGATTGTAAGTGCGGTTGACATTGGATTATTCATGTTTGTGGCACTAAGTCTGAGTATAGGCAACGTCTTGCTTTCTTGATGCTAGACTTTGAAACGATGTGCAAGCCAATTAGGTACTTACTGATCCGCGAATTTCCTGCTTCGGTGGCATGTGCTCTTTGTTCCTGCTTCGATGGCATGTGCTCTTCAGGGTTGCCTGCGTGTGATCTTATGGAGGTTTGATGATGATGACTAGGATATAGGTACTGCCTCCAAACTGGTATCAAAGCTGTGTTCAGGGGTCAGGAACTCTCCATTTAGCTTCTGAAATTGATCTTCTTGCTCCAAAGAACTGGTTGCTGAAAATGCAGGAGGTTCAAAGATCGGCAGGAAACGAAAATGCGATTAGTTTTTAGCCTTTTCATCGATGATGAAAACAAAATCTTAGTAATGGGTATGGATCAATTTTAAACCAATGAGATTTATAGCCTGTTTAGTTTTCCGTCATACTTTGCCACAATTGGCAAGCTATAAAAAGTATGACTAGCAAATTGGTTATCACATTTTGCTATGTTTAAGGGTATCTTACCATACTTTTTTACTCTATGACATATATGGAGCCTAAAAAAGCTATATCTAAATTTAGTTACCAACCAAATATTTGCTAACTTAATTAAACTTATCTAAGATAAAAT
Organism: Chrysopogon serrulatus; assembly: GCA_015844335.1. Lineage (NCBI taxonomy): Eukaryota > Viridiplantae > Streptophyta > Magnoliopsida > Poales > Poaceae > Chrysopogon > Chrysopogon serrulatus. The sequence continues at coordinate 70,281 of JADLZL010003550.1, read as the reverse complement.
ATGGCAAGGTATAGCTAGCAACCAAACAGCCACATATAATGTCAAAATGCTGATCATAACAAGGCCGGCCGGGTTCAGGTTGGGCCGTAAAAAAACATGATGTTTTTCTCCTTGCCCGTGCTCGACCTGATCTGACCTGACCCGAGCCGTCATCGGGTGTGACCTTATCAAAATGTGCGTAATAGCTTATCGTCAATCTGATCCTTTACCGCTACTGCGGCAGCGTGTGTGACCGTGCATTGTCGCACAGGGCCACGCCAGGCTGCGTCAATGCTGTCCCGCTTGCACTTGCAGTTGGTCCCATGCACCTGCTAGTTTGCTCGCTTCTGCGGTTTCATTTCTGTCGCCGACTGGTCCATCCGCCACACCGCGCTTCTATGTGGCAGAACCTTCTAAATCATATGGCCCACAAGCACCTGACATTGTCCCTAAAACCTCTGTCGTCTATGCTTATACACCATATAACCTAGAATGTTCCATCGGGTGAAACCCCGATAAACCACGATTCCTCCAGGATCGATACTTACAGAGACGTCACAGTATTACAACAGCTTTCATACAAAATACCAGAGTAGCGGAAGACTTACAATAACTTAATTTACAAACCTTTTGTGAAAACTTATACAAACCAGAGTAGCATTATTACAAGACAGCGGAAGTATCATTATATAACTTTATTACAAACCACTCAACAAAAGTACATTGCCCAGAGGCCACACAATCTATTCCTCATCGGTTCCTTCTTCGATAACCGCCATCATGCGGCAAGGGCCGTAACACACTTGCTCACACGGTTCACCTCGCAACGGGATTTAACAAACCCCGAGTACCAAAAAGTACTCCGCAAGACTTACCCGACCAAAAATTGGGGAGAAGATTCAGGAATGCTAGCTAATAGGAATCAAGGTGAGGCTTTAGCAAGAATCAAAGACACATTTGCCAAAAGCAACTAAAGTTGATCCTTACTTTTCATGTTAATTATCATGCTCTCTAAAACAAACACTTATCATCTATGTAACAATTTCAAAACTTTCTAGTCTCAACCACTTTCATCATTACTACGATGCCGACGCTTGGTCAAGTCTCCCATATCGTGGAGCAACGACGATTCGAATCGTTTTATATACCCAAATGGGGCTTCCTAGCCACACGATGTATGCGAGGACCGAACATCTTACATACATCAACTCACGTTTGCATTTCTCCCCGCCGTAACGGGTCCTAGCCACGAGAGTACACACACCATCTCCCTACGCCGTCGGGCCTCGACCGTCGACGGTGCGCTCGTAGTGTGGGGTACACGCTACTTCCCGTCCCCGGTTGTCCGTTCGCATGAATCATACAAGGGAGCTTACCGCTATTAGCATGCGACAAGTACTATCCAATAACCCTCTTGACCACGTAATCACCACAACGAACGGTCCTTAACCGACACAAGTGAATCGACACTACACCGGGGCACTAGCCCATCCCGATGCAAGTCACTCCACCGGCGTCTCGATTTACTCATCATGTTCTTGTGCGTACCCCCGACCCGACCAAGGTGAAGGGTAGGCTTACAAGCAACATCGTTTTTGAATACTTTCTCGGAGATGATATTGTTATCAACTTTTAAAAACGTTTCACAAAAACCTATGCTAGTAGCGAGGACTAAGCATGTACTAACATTTTCGAAATCAAAACAGTATCCGTGATAGTATCACAAGGTACGGTAAATGCATCAAATAGGATATCACACAACTGCTACACTTAATGCATCATATCATCCACATAAAATTATAAAGACTTTCGAAATTCAAGGCAGGGTTTGAATGCATCCGGGGCTTGCCTTGGGGCTCGATGAAGTGAGGTTCTGGGGACGGCACCGCCAGATCCGAACCAACCTCCTCGCACCGGACACCTTCTTCGAGACGGAGTCGGATCAACTCCCTCTTCGGACGGCACAACTACACGATTGAAATGCATGATCACAATGCGGTTTAATAAAGACATGCGATAATGATGCAACGACAACTAGTCTATCTTGAGTACAACTTTCCTTCACGGTAACGTTGCATAACAGAAGTATAACTAGCGTCGACAACGACGGACTAACGATACGCAATCAACATGAAATGCCGAAGGTCATTAGGGTTAATGACCTAGGGTCATCACTCAATCCCAAAATCAAACAACCCTAATAGTGATTAAGGTTAATTACTAATTTATTAACCATTTTTACAGTTGTTGAAAACCACTAATTAACTTGATAATTGGAGATTAATTAAACCCCTAATTAATTAAAGAATTAATTAATTAAACATTAACTAATTAAGGTATTAATTAAGTATAATACAAAAATTAATCAAAATATGATCAAACTTCATAATTAAGATCATCATCATCTAATTAGCACACAAAACAAATTTCATGATTTTTAGACTTATATTTTATTTATTAAAAATCATGGAAGTTGCATTTATCAATTAAAGGAGCAATTTATTGCACAAATAAAATTTATTGGAAACACAAAGTTAGTATTTTTTTGGTGTAGAGCATGACACAGAGATCACACACATATTTTTTTGTCAACATTTTATCTACCCAAAATAAATTATCACAAAAAGGTGAAAAACAGCTTTGAAAAATTAAAAAGGAAAAAGAGAAACACATTTTCTCCTTCTGCTGGGCCACTGTGCGGCCTGGTCGGACTGCTTGGCCCAACTCGGCCCGTGGCAAGTTGAACGGCGGCGCTGGCCGAGACGGCGGCGATGCTCGCCGTCGGGCGAAGCCGGCCAAGAACAACGACGACTACACCCGCGTGACCTACTCTTCAAGGCGAACTCAACGAGCTACGACATCGCCACGGTGGCTCACCGGAGGACTCGCAGTGATGACCGCGGTGGACGGCGGCACACGGCGCATCAAGGCCGAGCTCACGGAAGCCTCCGGTGGCGCAGAGCACCCCGACGTGGTCAGTGGATCATGACGGACTTAACACGACGCAAACGCGATGCGCAGCGACCTTGGATAGACACCACCGTGCGCGGCCACTGCGGACGGTGGAGCTCACCGGCGCTCACGCTGTTCTGGCCAAACCACGACAACTCAACCGCAACCAACACCCTGGGCACACTCAGAAGCTCACCGTGGTTTCAAAACAACGGCGCAGCAGGCTTGGAAGTGGACGGAGCAAAGTCGACGGCGGTGACCGAGGTGACGGCGGCATGAACTACGGCGTTCACCGACGTTCCGAAGTGTTGGGACCTCGACTGGGGAAAAGGAAAAGCCGATAAGCTTGACGGTGTTACGAAGAGCATGGTACGCATACCGGCACGGTGAGAGACGCACCCGAACGTGCTGGCCGCGGCGGAAGTGATCACGGCGGCACGGCGGCCGGAGATGTGGAAGACGGCGACGCTAGAGCGATTGCGACGATGTCAGGGGGCGAGGAATGGCGCAACCTGTGCGTAAGGAGGTAGCGGCGATGATGGCAAGAAGAATTTGATGATGATGGTGCGTGGTGCATGAATTTGGCAAGAGAGTGACGACAAATAGACGGTGTGAGGAAGAAGGAGAAAAGATGACTACGGTGGCGACACTGCGGCTTTTTATAGGGCAAGGGAGAAGGTCGACGAGCTAGCCGGCGTCTTCGCGGACGGCAAGTGGTTGGTTGGCGGCGCGTGAAACGCTGGAAGAGCCGCGAACGGCCCACGGCGGCGGTCGGCAGCCAGCCGGCCGGCATGGGCAGCGAAAAAAGCATCACCCCCCCCTGTTCATCTAATCAGAAAGCGGGGGGACACCTTTTCTTTTTTTTTTCAAATTACTTTTAAAAATTGAACTGAACAGGAAAAACTTCCAAAATATCAATTGTGCAACTTTTCATGCTCTACAACTTTCATTTAGCAAGTTTTGCCAAATTTCCAATAGTTTTTGAATTTACATTTCAAATTTGAAAAGGGGCAAAAACCCTAACTGGAAAGAATTCAAAATTACTTTTAAATTTTAAATAAAAGATGAAAATCTCCAAAAATAAAAGTTGTTCCATTTTTCAATATCTACAACCTTTACTTAGAAAGTTTTTCATGAAACTAAATAGATTTTGAATTGAAGTTTAAAATCAAAAGGGGATATTTTCCAATTTAAAGAACTTTTAAAATTACTTCAAATTTTATTAAAAAAACTTGAAAAAAACTTTATATACCAAAGTTGTAGAGCTCAAAGAGATGTACAAACTATATTTTTGAGTTTTCCCAAATTTTGAATATTTTGAGATGAAATTGAAAAGGGGGGCAGTTTCACCTTGAATTTCAAGCTTTTGAAAAGGATTTTCAAATTGAATCTTTGGGCAATTAATTAATGATGTTGTGACACTTTTCAAACCCAACCAATGGCATACTTTCAAAGTACAAAGTTCATACTTTGAAATGGTGCCAAAGTTTGGTAACTTTTATTAGCAAAATTGATTATGGTTAGCTCCTCAAAATTGAAAGTGAAATTCAATTTCCCACACTTAGCCACTTGAGCTAGGATTTGGGATTTGAACTCCAAATTCAAATTTGATTCTTCCTTGCACCTCATTTGACTTGTAAAACATATTTGATGTATGAGTCAAGATTAGCCAAACACTTGCAAACATCAAGGTTGATTTTAATTGGTTGCTTTTATAAACAAAAAGTAAACATGTGAATGGAATTTAAATGGTAAACACATACACATGTGATATAAAAGAGCTCAAACAACCCTAGAATTAAATAAACTCATTTTAATTGTTCACATTAGAGTTCTCTAATCATAAATACTTATGCAATGATGATGATGACATGGCAGGTTTAGGTTAACGTAACACCAGAGGTATTACATTATATTCCCCTTAAAAGGAATCTCGTCCCGAAATTCAAAGCTTAGGGCTAAGTAATAGAAAAGGAAATGCATCAAGTAGACACATCTTACATGGTTTCATAAGAGAGGTAGAAGGGTTCATGTTACAAGTCTCATCTTTTTGGAAAGTCATAATTTATGGAAACGAATCATGACTTAGGAGAAAGAAGGAAGGAACTCCGGAAAGTGCTCATTCAAGAATTCCTCAGACTCCCAGGTTGCTTCATCCTCAGAGTGCTGATCCCACTGGATTTTGTAAAACCTTCTTATGTGCCTGCGTGTGACCTGATCTTTTCGATCAAGAATTCTGACTGGATACTCGGCACACGTCGGATCAGGTTCAATGTGGATACCTTCAATGTCAACGACTTTGTCTGGTACCCGCAAACACTTTTTCAGTTGAGACACATGGAATACATTGTGAACAAGGGACAACTGCTCAGGTAGATCCAAACGATACGCTACCTTCCCACATTGTTCAATAATTTGAAAGGGACCAATGTATCGAGGTGCTAGTTTACCTTTAACCCCGAAACGATCAATGCCTTTGCTCGGTGACACCTTCAAATACACGTAGTCTCCAACTGCAAATACCAATGGTCTTCGGCGTTTATTAGCATAACTCTTCTGTCTGGACTGAGCTTTTCTTAAATTATCTTGAATCTGTTTCACTTTGTTTTCAGTTTCTTTGACTAAGTCTACCCCGAAGAACCATCTTTCTCCAGGTTCAGACCAATTAAGTGGAGTACGGCATCGACGGCCATATAAGGCTTCAAATGGTGCCATTTTGATACTCTCTTGGTAACTATTATTATAAGCAAACTCTGCTAATGGCAAACATTCATCCCATGTTGAAGAATAGGTTAGCACACAAGATCTTAACATATCTTCTAGAATTTGATTCACTCTTTCAGTCTGTCCTCCAGTTTGGGGATGATAAGCAGTGCTATGTAACAGATTGGTACCCACAGTCTCATGAAATTTCTGCCAGAACTGAGCCATAAACTGAGTACCTTGATCTGTAATTATACTTTTTGGAACTCCATGCAAACACATAATTCGATCAATATAAATCATAGCATACTTGGGAGCTCTATAATCTTCCTTTACTGGGATGAAATGGGCTGACTTGGTTAAACGATCTACGATAACCCAGATAGAATTATAGCCCCTTGCTGTGGTAGGCAAACCCACAATAAAATCCATACTTATATCTTCCCACTTCCAGGCTGGAATGGGCAATGGCTGGAGTTCTCCAGCTGCTTTTAAATACACCGCTTTGACTTTTTAGCAAGTATCACAAATAAGCAACATATTGGGCTATCTCAATCTTCATCTTGGTCCACTGAATCTACGCCCCACAGTCATGATACATCTTATTGCTACCTGGATGAATCGAGAATCTGGTCAAGTGAGCTTCATCAAGAATTAATTGTCGGAGCTCAGGAACTTTTGGAACAACCAGACGATTCTTGAACCATAACACATTGTTGTCATCAAGACGGAAACAAGACGCCTGCCCTGATCGGACTTTTTCTCTAATATGTTTGAGACCTTTGCTTTCTCGCTGAGCTGCAATGATCTGTTCTTGAATAGAGGAATGTACTGTGATATCATTCAAACTACCCCGAGTGATCATGTCAATATTCAATCTTTCTAATTCTTGACACAAACTCGCATTCACCGGGCGTAACAAAGAAGACAGTTGCAATCGATTCTTTCGGCTAAGAGCATCAGCAACTACATTGGCTTTGCCAGGATGATAATGCACTTCAAGATCATAGTCTTTGATTAATTCAAGCCATCTCCTTTGCCTCATATTCAACTTAGACGTGTAAAGATATACTTTAAACTTTTTGTGATCATCAGATATGACATGGATTACCCAATAGATAGTGCCTCCATATCTTCAGAGCATGCACAACTGTGGCTAATTCAAGATCATGGGTTGGGTAATGTTCTTCATGTCGTTTCAACTACCTTGAGGCATAAGCAATGACTTTGCCTTCTTGCATCAATACACACCCAATGCCGATGCCAGATGCATCACAATATATATCAAATGGCTTTTCAATATTCGGCTGAGCTAGGACTGGGGCAGTAGTCAAAAGATCTTTCAATTTGTGGAATGCTTGCTCATATTCAGATGACCATCAAAATTTGGTTTGCTTCTTTAGAAGTTTGGTGATTGGCTTGGCTATTTTGGAGAAGTCAGGAATGAAATGATGGTAATATCCCGCCATTCCGAGAAAGCTACGAACTTGATGAACGCTGATAGGTGGCTTCTAGTTAAGGATATCTTGGACTTTGCCAGTGTCAACTGCGACACCCTCGGCAGATAAGACATGACCAAGGAATTTGACTTCACTAAGCCAAAACTCACACTTACTAAATTTGGCATAGAGTTGGTGTTCTCGGAGACGAGTCAAAACAGTACGGAGGTGCTCCGCATATTCTTCTTTGGTTTTGGAATATATAAGAATGTCGTCGATGAAAACCACGACGAAACGATCGAGTTCGGGCATAAACATCGAGTTCATCAGATACATGAAATGGGCTGGAGCATTAGTGAGCCCAAATGACATAACAAGGTATTCATACAGGCCGTATCTGGTGGTGAAGACGGTTTTAGGAATATCTTCAGGCCTGATTCGGATTTGATGATAACCAGACCTAAGATCAATCTTGGAGAACACCTTGGCTCCCGCAAGATGGTCAAAGAGAAGATCTGTGCGAGGAAGAGGATATTTATTTTTGATGGTCACCTCATTTAGTGGACGATAGTCCACACACATTCTCAGAGTCTGGTCTTTCTTTTTCACAAAGATGGTAGGACAACCCCATGGTGATGAACTAGGTCGGATAAAATCTTTGTCCAACAATTCTTTCAACTGAGTTTTCAATTCTGCCAACTCTTTTGGGGGCATCCTATAAGCTCTTCGGGATACTGGTGCAGTACCTGGCTTTAATTCAATCACGAACTCAACGTCTCTCTCTCGGTGGTAACCTGGGCAAATCCTCGGGGAATACATCCGGAAATTCACGCACCACGGGTATATCCTTGATTTCTTGCACTGAGGTTGCATTAACTGTCTCAACCGCTCTCTTGGGAGTTGGGAATTGGATAAGAAGAGGAGACTGATTATTAGGCAAGAACAATTTAATGGTTTTATTCAGTGCATCTATCACAGTGCCATAATGGCGTAACCAATTCATTCCAAGGATCACGTCTATATTCTGATCCTTTAGTACTATCAGATCCATGGGATAGAGATACCCACCAAGAGATATAGGGACCTGATATACCATTTTCCGTGTGTGTATACGCCCTCCCAGCGATTGCACCAAAAACTCATCTTTAATTTCTTTGATGGGGATTTTATGCTTTGTAACAAAAGTATGATTGATGAATGTATGCGATGCACCAAAATCAAATAATGTAATTGCAGGGTGACTGGCAACAGGGAACATACCCATTAAGACCGGTTCTCCTTCAAGAACATCCCCAGTCTGGACTTGATACACACGTCCAGTTTTCCTTCCAGTATTCACCCTCGGGGCATCTTTGCCGCGAACTGCCTCGACTGCACTGCTGGCCGATCGCGGATACTTGTTGAAAATTGGAAGTATTTCTTTTAGGATAAAGACAGTTTCGATAAAGGTGTCCGGTCCGGTTACAATTAAAACACGGACCAAGACCAGTGGAAGAATTCTGGGAAGCGGGTGGAGTTGCGTTTCGAACACCCTGGGTGTTCGGCTGTTGTGGATAGCTTACGGCAGCAGGGCGAGTGTATACCTATTGCCTTTGGGCTGGTTGCTGCTGTTGTGGGTAGCGGAATGGCTGGCGGTTGTGCTGGGTGGGATGGAATATAACCTTCCGGCGTTTCTGGATTCCGCCAGAGGGGTTAGAGAAAGCACGCCTTTCTTCATTCTTCTGTTTAAGCAAGGATCTTTCATAGGATATTGCGATATCCACTGCCTCATAGAAGGTGGCATTTGGGTTGGCAGTAAGGTGGGTCACAATATCACCCTTCAAACCCCTAATGAAACACTGCTTCTTCTTCTTATCGGCATCCACATGTTCAGGTGCATATTGTGACAGATAACTAAATGTGTTTGCATATTGCACCATTGATCGACCACCCTGCTTTAGTGCTAGAAACTCTTCTAGCTTTGCTTGCATCACCCCGTCAGGAATGAAATGCTGATGGAATGCATCTTGGAACATGGCCCAAGTAATTTGCTGACCAGTTGGCTATCGTGCCAGAAAGTTCGCCCACCATGCAGATGCAGGGCCTCTTAATTGTTGGGCGGCAAACTTGGGTTTCAACAGGTCTGGACAACCGTCTAGCAGATCAAACTTTTGATCTATGACACGAAGCCAATCGTTAGCTTCTAAGGGATCCTCAGCCTTAGTGAAAACTGGCGGACGGGTATCAGTGAAGTCCGCATACGTGATCTCATCATGATTACGATGACCACGATTTTCATAAAGTGCCTCGTGACCGTGCTGACCCATTTTCCGTAACAGACGGGAGTTCTCAGTGGTGGCATTTACTAAAGCTGCCACGGCCTCGACCAAAGACCGTGTTGGTGGTGGTGCTGCTTGGGGGCCTCACCCCCTCTTGTGAAGAACCGGCAGCGAGAATGACCCGGGACATCCGTTATAGGCAAGATCATATTTATTCACAAGCAGATTTATTGAACTTTAAAATAGTAGTACAAACCAGTCACACATGGGTTCACTTATTTATATTACAAGTTCGCTCGTAGGCCGGACATACCTAGGTTGACTATTTAACACATACGGATAACTATATTACACATCCCTCTCAGGAAAACTCAGGCATCTGACTCATTGCCCGCGACTGACTCGAGGTCCTCGTCTGCCTCGGGCTCCTCAGTGGGTGACGGGTACACCTCCGGTGACTCCACGGAACCCAAGTCGTCCGCGGCTATCTGCTGCTGGTACAGAGGATCGTGGAGGTTGTGCTGATGGTGGACCTCCTCGTGTAGGGCGGCAGTGCACGCTTCGAGGTCATCCACTTGTGCCTGCAACTCCTCGATGTAGTCGTACCCATCGTTCCTTTGATTCATTGCACCCTCCAGCTCATGCCGAAGGTGAGCAATGGTCTGCTGGAGCTCGTGGATGGATCGAAGATCCTGCTGCTCTTGCCTCTGCTGATCCGCTATCTCGGACTTCAGCTTTTCAATTTTGACGGTTGCCATCATATGATCCTTGGTGACAGCCGCCAACTCTTCAGATAATTGGGCTATCTTCTGATTCTTGGATAGCTTCTTCTTAGGCTTTGGCTCGCTCGGTCCGGCCTCAGCATCATTGCGACGTGGTGCCAACTGGTGACGTGGCACTCCCTTTGAACCGGTCATCTTGCGAGCAGTCTGCTTAGTACGGGCCATCCTGTAGAAAGTAGAGATAGAGTCTATAAGATTAAAAGCCTTAGAGTCAGCAAGAATAGGATTGATTTTACTTAGCCCAACCACTTTTTAAATGGGGATATGATTTTAAACATGTGAATTAAACATGATGCATGATCGAACCTACGGATCAAGCAAAAACTTTTTAAACTAACATAAGCATACTTTTAGTAATATATGGCAAAAGAAAAACAACACGATACTCCGCTTAAGACTCTTTTAAATAGCACCTAGAAAGGCTACTAGAAAGAATTAAGACGGAGCAGAAGCAATTTGGACCAAACCACTTTTAACTTTTGAATCCAAAACATTTTGAAGTTTTGAAAAGTAATACTGCAAGTGTCTTTGTAAGTACCGCTCTGATACCCTCTGTGGCAGAACCTTCTAAATTATATGGCCCACAAGCACCTGATATTGTCCCTAAGACCTCTGTCGGCTATGCTTGTACACCATATAACCTAGAATGTTCCGTCGGGTGAAACCCCGATAAACCACAATTCCTCCAGGATCGATACTTACAGAGACATCACAGTATTACAACAGATTTCATACAAAATACTAGAGTAGCGGAAGACTTACAATAACTTAATTTACAAACCTTTTGTGAAAACTTATACAAACCAGAGTAGCATTATTACAAGACAAATGAAGTATCATTATATAACTTTATTACAAACCACTCAACAAAAAGTGCCTTGTCCGAGGCCACACAACCTATTCCTCATCGGTTCCTTCTTCGATAACCATCATGCGGCAAGGGCCGTAACACACTTGCTCACACGGTTCACCTCGCAACGGGGATTTAACAAACCCTGAGTACCAAAAGTACTCCGCAAGACTTACCCGACCAAAAATTAGGGAGAAGACTCAGGAATGCTGGCTAATAGGAATCAAGGTGAGGCTTTAGCAAGAATCAAAGACACATTTGCCAAAAGCAACTAAAGTTGATCCTTACTTTTCATGTTAATTATCCTGCTCTCTAAAACAAACACTTATCATCCATGTAACAATTTCAAAACTTTCTAGTCTCAACCACTTTTATCATTACTACGATGCTGACGCTTGGTCAAGTCTCCCATATCGTGGAGCAACGACGATTCGAATCGCTTTATATACCCAGCTGGGGCTTCCTAGCCACACGATGTATGCAGGACCGAACATCTTACATACATCAACTCACGCTTGCATTTCTCCCCCGCCGAACGGGTCCTAGCCACGAGAGTACAAGACACCATCTCCCTACGCCGTCAGTCTGACCGTCGACGGTGCGCTCGTAGTGTGGGTACACGCTACTTCTCGTCCCGGTTGTCCGTTCTCGCATGGATCATATAAGGGAGCTTACCGCCATTAGCATGCGACTAGTACTATCCAATAACCCTCTTGACCACAGGATCACCACAACGAACGGTCCTTAACCGACACAAGTGGACGACACTATACCAGGGCACTAGCCCATCCTGATGCAAGTCACTCCACCGGCGTCTCGATTTACTCATCATGTTCTTGTGCGTACCCACGACCCGGCCAAGGTGAAGGGTAGGCGACAAGCAACATCATCGGAGTTTTGAATACTTTCTCAGAGATGATATTGTTATCAACTTTTAAAACGTTTCACAAAAACCTATGCTAGTAGCAGGACTAAGCATGTACTACCATTTTCAAAATCAAAACAGGTATCCAGGATAGTATCACAAGGTACGGTAAATGCATCAAATAGGATATCACACAACTCCTACACTTAATGCATCATATCATCCACATAAAATCATAAAGACTTTCGAAATTCAAGGCAGGGTTTCAATGCATCCGGGGCTTGCCTTGGGGCTCGATGAAGTGAGGTTCGGGGACGGCACGGCCGGGATCTGAACCAACCTCCTCGCACTGGACACCTTCTTCGGAGACGGGAGTCGGATCAACTCCCTCTTCGGACGGCACAACTACACGATTGAAATGCATGATCACAATGCAGTAATGAAGACATGCGATAATGATGCAACGACAACTAGTCTATCTTGAGTACAACTTTCCTTCACGGTAACGTTGCATAACAGAAGTATAACTAGCATCGACGACGACGGACTAACGATACGCAATCAACATGAAATGCCGAAGGTCATTAGGGTTAATGACCTAGGGTCATCACTCAATCCCAAAATCAAACAACCCTAATAGTGATTAAGGTTAATTACTAATTTATTAACTATTTTTACAGTTGTTGAAAGCCACTAATTAACTTGATAATTGGAGATTAATTAAAGCCTAATTAATTACAGAATTAATTAATTAAACATTAACTAATTAAGGTATTAATTAAGTATAATACAAAAATTAATCAAAATATGATCAAACTTCATAAATAAGATCATCATCATCTAATTAGCACACAAAACAAATTTCATGATTTTTGGACTTATATTTTATTTATTAAAAATCATGGAAGTTGCATTTATCAATTAAAGGAGCAATTTATTGCACAAATAAAATTTATTGGAAACACAAAGTTAGTATTTTTTGGTGTAGAGCATGACACAGAGATCACACACATATTTTTGTCAACATTTTATCTGCCCAAAATAAATTATCACAAAAAAGGTGAAAAAACAGCTTTGAAAAATTAAAAAGGAAAAAGAGAAACACATTTTCTCCTTCTGCTTTTGCCACCTTTGTGCGCCCCGGTCGGACTGCTTGGCCGAACTCGGCCCGTGGCAAAGTCGAACGGCGAGGCGCTGGCCGGGGCGGCGGCGATGCTCGCCGCCGGCGAGCCGGCCGGCGACGACGACTACACCGGCGTGACCTACTCTTCAAAGGCGAACTCAACGAGCTACGACATCGCCATTTCGGTGGCTCACCGAGGACTCACATGATGACCGCGGGCGACGGGCGGCACGGCGCCGCGGCCGAGCTCATTTGGGCTTCTCCGGCGGCCTGCAGCACACCGACGTGGTCGATGGATCATGACGGACTTAACCGCGCACGCAAACGTGATGCGCAAATGAACTTGGATAGACACAACCGCAGCGCGACCCGCTGCGGGACGGGCGGAGCTCACCGGCGCTCACGCTGTTCTGGCCAAACCACGACAACTCAACCGCAACCAACACCCTGGGCACACTCAGAAGCTCACCGTGGTTTCAAAACAACGGCGCAGCAGGCTTGGAAGTGGACGGAGCAAAGTCGACGGCGTGACCGAGGTGACAGGCGGGCGTGAACTACGGCGTTCACCGACGCCCGGTGTTGGGACCTCGACCGGGAAAAGGAAAAAGCCGATAAGCTTGACGGTGTTACGAAGAGCATGGTACGCATACCGGCACGGTGAGAGACGCACCCGAACGTGCTGGCCGCGGCGGAAGTGATCACGGCGGCACGGCGGCCGGAGATGTGGAAGACGGCGATGCTAGAGCGATTGCGACGATGTCAGGGGGCGAGGAATGGAGCAACCGGTGCGCAAGGAGGTAGCGGCGATGATGGCAAGAAGAATTTGATGATGATGGTGCGTGGTGCATGAATTTGGCAAGAGAGTGACGATAGCCGACGGTGAGGAAGAAGGAGAAAAGATGACGACTGCGGCGACCTGCGGCTTTTATAGGGCAAGGGAGAAGGTCGACGAGCTAGCCGGCGTCTTCGCGACGGCAGTGAGCTAGTTGGCGGCGCGTGAAACGCGGGAAGATAAAATTCAATTTCCCACACTTAGCCACTTGAGCTAGGGTTTGGGATTTGAACTCCAAATTCAAATTTGATTCTTCCTTGCACCTCATTTGACTTGTAAAACATATTTGATGTGTGAGTCAAGATTAGCCAAACACTTGCAAACATCAAGGTTGATTTTAATTGGTTGCTTTTATAAATAAAAGTAAACATGTGAATGAAATTTAAATGGTAAACACATACACATGTGATATAAAAGAGCTCAAACAACCCTAAAATTAAATAAACTTATTTTAGTTGTTTACATTAGTGTTCTCTAATTATAAATGCTTATGCAATGATAATGATGATATGGCAGGTTTAGATTAACGTAACACCAGAGGTGTTACATTCTCGCTCGGCCCCAGGCCGCCGGCCGCCGCTGTGTGCTGCGTTGCATCTGCATCACGGTCGCGTGTCCGTGTACGGTACGGCGGCAAGGCAGGCATGCATATCAGCTGTGGTGTCTCCACAGTGGCCACGCGTGCGTGTCGTCGGCGTGAAGCGGCGCGCCAGCAGTGGCATGTAGCTGCTCAGCGCTCAGAGCACTCTTCCGAAATCTAAAAAATTTTAGGTCCCTAAAATAAGTGATGGACTGCATGTCCCTAATAAACTTGTTATAAATAGTGCTTCTTAGACCATATCGACCAATGCAACATACTCTCGCTCTTCTTATCTAAAAAATTTTACAAAATAATATTTCTTCTTTTTTAGCTTTTTTATTAATAAAATAAATTTAAAAATGACTTAAATTTTTTTCTGCTTTATGTAAATTTTTTTGAATAAGACGAGCCATCAAACTTGAGTTAGAAAAAGTCAAACGCCTTATAATTTAGAATGGAGGAGTACCATTCACCAAGATTAGGAACTCATGAATGTTGTTTCAACATTCACGGACAAGTGGTATTATTTATGCTTTACCCTTTCTATAAAGTTTGCACTGAATTAAAATACAATGATAGATTATGTTTTCATCCATTTCAATACACTAAAATATTTACTTGTAAATATAACATAACTCTATTTTTTATATTATTCATGCATTGGTACCGTTAAATATCAAGTTTTCATGACCCTTTAGCACATGTAGAAGTCTACTCTCTCCATGTGAAAATAAAAGTCGTTTAGGACAATGACATGGTCTCTAAAATATAATTTTAACTTCATATTCTTGTAAAAATAATCATCACAAAGTGATATATTTATATTTTTTATAAAAATATTTTTTCAAGACAAATCCATTCATATGGTTTTTACATTTTCAAATTTAACAACTTAAAAATTATTTATAATTTATGTTTCAATGTTTGATTTAAATTTTGTCTAAAATGACTTCCTTTTTTCTATACGAATGAAGTACTCCCTCCATATCGCAATTAGAAGTCGTTTAGGACAGGATTACGCATACCAAGGAGTGCCAAAGAGTGATTAGTATTTTTTTCCATGTCTGCCCTTATTAAATAGGGGTGCAGTTGCTATCTTTACAACATTGTTTCGTAGTCCAGTTGGCTAGTTCCCTTGGGCCCGACGCTGGAGGTCGCTGGTTCAAGTCCTGGCTTCCTCCATTTATTTTTTGTCGGCTGTTGGATACGCATGCATGCGCGGCGCAGAAGCCAAAGCGGAAGGGCAGCAGCGTCCGTTTTTTTCTTCCGCACGCCAAACGTCTTCTTTTCGTTGATTTGAGCCGGATGCCAAAACGACTTCTAATAACAATACGGAGGGAGTATATATTTTGGACTTTGAAACCAAAGGTGTGGAACAGACGCTTGGTTGTGCGCACCAGTTTAATTTAAGATCTCAATGTGCGTGCCCAAATTTCTTACATGGATGGTATTGAAAATTCAGTGTGCCAGGTCTCGTTTCTAGCTTCAGCCACTCAGCCGCCACCTCGGCAGTGGGCAACCAGATGCGCGCGCACGCCTTTGGGAGATCCACGTTTCCCGGGAGAGGATCTGAACTCAATCACGTGCTACCTCTGTCCATCTCCGCGATTGATACCATCGACCTTTTTTTCTCTCGCGTATCATCGTATCAGGGAAAAACAAATTTTTCTCTCGCGATTGCTTTCATCCTGGTATCAACCTCGTTCTTCACTGGTTGGTGGATTTCGTTCACGTTTGCTGTTGAATCGCGGAAGCACCGAGCATTGTGCTCCTTCCAGATGTGCCAACATAAACCTTTCAAAAAAAGTTACCACCAGCTCGAAAACAAGTTCTCTCCGGTAGTTTTAACTTTTGGCATATAATAGTTTATAAATATGGATATGGATAGCTCTACATGATACTCTCACGTAATCTTTAATGTGCGCAAGTGCCAGCTTTTCTCTCATCTATTAAAACATAAAAAATGCTTATAGCTACTTCAAAAGTCAATTATAGAAGCTGCCCTGATTCCTGTTTTTTTTTTTTTTAGTGAAGCCCTTATTCCTGTTTGATCGTTACTATTTAATAGTCATCTAAAGTTCAATGTTTAGTTTCAAAAGCAACTCGAAGAACTTTTTATATCTTTCATTATGATAGGAAAAAAACTGATGGAAAATTTTCAATATCTTGTTTAATTAGATCTATAAAAATAGAGAGTGTGATTGGCTAGAGTGTACATAACATATACTATAAAAGCTGCTGGAGAGTGAAAGTTTATAGAGAGCAATTTTTTTCCATATGGTTCTCCAAATAATGATCTAAGCTACTTGAACCTACGTATTAAGTTTAGTCCACCAGTGGTCTGAGTTGTTTTCTCTCTCTCAATAATCTATGCATCTAGATACTAGTTAACTAAACTTTAATCGTCTAAACTTTACTTGAACCAACACTTTGGTAAACCTAGCTATTTCAATCTTTTCCTGCATGATAAAGAAAACCACTACAATAACTTCTTATAGTGTGGAAGAGCAACGATATACCATCGGGGTCAAGGGATGATAGTTTTTAGCTAATCCTCTATATAAATCATATAAGAAGCTCTTGTTTAGTCTATTGATTCCTAATAGACCATCATACCACACTAGCGTCTACAATGGTGACCAGATGCCTCATTTTTCTGGAATAGCAGTTTCTGGAATCGCCCCCTGCTAGATATACCACCTGTTTGGTTCTTTTAGTTTAGTCTAAACTTCAATATCTGGACTGAAGTTGGTCTAAACTTTATCCTGTTTGGATCCAGAAATTAATGGCCGTTAAAGATGATGAACAAAGATCAAAACGTCCCATTACATGCATAGAATATTTGTTGCCTTGCCACGCCCTGCTGGGATAGGGACTATCATTTTAGCACTTTAATTAGTCACCATTAGCCACCCCAAGAGACTAAAGGACTAATCCCTTTAACTTTAGGGACTAACTTTAGGGACTAAAAAGAGGCTAAAATAAGGTGACTTAACTGTAGTAACCACCTAGAACAAAATAGATCCTTAGCCGGTTGATGTGTGTCATGCTTGCTTGCATACCATGATGAGGTTGTGGGGTTTCCTCGCCAAAATCATAAGGGTCGTCTATATACCCAAAAACACAACAGCATTTTCATCATATACTTCTCCCATCTACAGAAGTGTATGACTATGAGATTTATGCAAGTTAAAATAGCTTAATTTTAACTATGTTTGTAATAGTTAATAGTATTAATTATCTCTAACTAGATCGCAAAAAAAATTATCTCCAACTAAATCTACTATGAAAATATACTTCATATTAATTTGATGATATTTATTTTATTATTATAAATATTAGTACTTTTATACAGCTCCGTTCACCAGAATTGCGTGTTCTCGTGGTGGGAGGGAGTACTACTTCTATAATTAGGACCGTAGGAGTAGGAGTATTTGATTGACCTACTCCGATCCTGCCCATCTCACATGGAAACATGGAACCTTTTCATCACATGTTTAGTCCAAGACAAGGCTTAATAGTCCCCGACGACTGACTGCATTTGCACGGCTGATTCTTCCACGATTCTCTGGTTGCCATGCTCGAGATGAGCTCGTGGTCATGGCTGCCACATTGTTGTTTTGTTGCTTTGATTGATGAGCTCTGGCTGGCACAGTGGCAGGTCCCCAAGACGTCTTCCCCGGCAGTGAGGCAGATTGAGATCTCCCCACTGCGACGACGACGGTCCATGGCTCCCCAGTCCCAGCAGTTCTTTTTATGTTTTGCTCTTGGGGTTGCAGCTCTTGCTCTGCTCCTTGTGTGAATACGCGCGACTAAATAACCCATCTCCGTCAACGTCACGGCTCGCGTACGCCAGGACGGCGCGACATCTGAGAGCGCCCGCCGAGGAGCCGTCGGCGTGGACCGCCGGACCGGGCATTCTGCCGCGTTTACTAGTGGAGGTGCTCGATCGGCGCAAGCTCTGGACTAGCATGTGGTACTACTGGTACGCGGTACTAACTACTGGTTCGCTTCAACACAGGACGTGCGTCCGCTAACGTTGTGAGCGTGACAGACAGCCAAGGTTCTATGGTGCATGGATGCGGTTTGCTCCGGGGGGGCGTCTCAAAACAAATGCATAGTGCCAGTTATACAACCACGTAGGGAAGTGAATAGGAACCTAAACAACCACAGAACAGAAAGAAGATGTTAGGGAGAGGCTCTTCGCCACAAACCTAACCAACTGAACCTATAAAGAACAAATATATCAACGAAAAAGTGCTAGAAAGATAGATGAAGCCATGGTGGCAAAGTATCCACCAAGAAGCGACGAGACTATGACGGCAAAGTATCTGTCCGAGTAACACGGGAGCTAAGTGTATTCGCGAGAGTGAATGCGACAAAGTATCCGCGATAAGTGGGGGGCTCTGCGGCCATCTCACTCTCAGTTGCGAGCATGAGGGGAGTGTTTGTAGCAACGTCGGCGATAAAGTATTTGTTTGAGCAGCAATGAAGGTAAAGCATCCGTTAGAGAAGAGTAACAATGGCAAAGTATTCGCAGCAAAGAACCAAATGATGGAGGCAACACCAAGTAGGTTAGACAAACAATTATGGAGATGAGTTTGAAGCACACACAGGAGTAGCACAGGAAGGAGTGACTCCAGAGAGAGTAGCGAGAGATGGTATAGTAGTGGTTAACGATACCTTCTGCGGATGCCAACAACATTGGTAGAAGCACGAATAGGTCTTTCGACCCAACCAGCCCCGACGGACAGAAACTTTGACAACATCTCTAAGAAGGTAGATGGCACAGGATGCGCAACCGCAGCTTGCCCAGAGAAACCGGGCAGGGTTTTCACCCATTTAACGTATGTCCACGGAGAAGGCCGCCTGTGGCATCCGCAGTGGCGACACCGATAGCAAAAGCCCAAATCCGCCATCACAGGCACCAGGACCGCAGTAACCTTCATGCCACCATAGAGCCGACCGTCGGCATCCCCGACTATCAGATCTAGCCACCGCGTACGGGCCGATAACGTCCAACCAAACTCCAGACCGCCAGACAACACGAGCAGCGAGGGTACAGAACAAAGCTTAGATCTACCCCTCGAACAGCAGACACGACCCGCCAACCGACCTACACGCTGGAAATGAGGAGGAGGAGTGGTGTGGGAGAGGGGAGGGAAACGGGCGGTGGTGGGTGCCCCTTTTTTGGGCCCGCCATGGCCGCCGCCACCGCACGTCGGAAGGGCGCGACAACAACTGGAATGGAGGCCGGGAGGGGCCGGCGAGACGCGTGACTCGGGGGGTCAGGGCTTGGTCATCATCATCAGAAGAAAAAGAAGTCATGAGATGCGATATCCACAGTAATCAGTCCATTGACACTATGCTTTCCGAATCCGACCATGGACACGTTATTATACAAGCTCTCTCTACTATAATAATGTGTTCGATGTGTTGCAAGTGCGTGCATGACAGGCGATACCAGCAGACTCCATCATGTGCCCATCGTCGTATACCCCTCACTTATTTGCTTTACTACTCGACCACTGCACACCGTGGACACATGTGATCTACGCGGACACGACGTGCGCCTTGAACACCAAGCTGAAGAGCCTGAGGACGGCGAACGTGACCGCCATGGCCAGCCACCCGCCCAAGAGCACGCGGAGCCCGGAGCGGACGACGTTGGCGCCGCCCAGGTACGCGCCGGCCGCGCCGAAGCCGGCCAGGCCCACGCTGCTGGCCGCGCACACCGCCGCGACCCGGCCCGCCCACGGCCGCACGAAGCCGCCCGACAGCAGCGGCAGCGCCGCGCCCGCCGCGAACGCCAGCGCCGACGCGGCCGCGGCCTGCGTCGGGCTCGGCAGCCTCTCCTCGTCCCCGCCGCCGCGGCCAGCTTCGCCGCCGCTGCTGCTGCTGCTGTCGTCGCTGCCGCCGCGGGAGCCGCGCTCCGAGTGCGCCACCTGGATGTCGTACTGCGCGTACACGGACACGAACTCGCCGATGGCCATGCTGCAGGCGCCGGCCACCAGCCCCGCCAGGCCCGACACCAGCATCTCCCGCGCGCCGTCGTTGACGGCGCCCACGCCGATCATGAGCGACGCCACGGACACCAGCCCGTCGTTGGCGCCCAGGACGGCGGCGCGGAGCCACTGCGCGCGGGCCAGGTAGTCGACGCGGCCGCCGCCCTGCGATCCGTGGGCTACCGCCGCCGCCGCCTCCGCTGCCTCGACGTCGGCCTCTCCGCTGTGTTTCGGCTTGGAGGGGAACTTATTAGGGGCGTCGGAGCTGAGGTTGGGAGCCATGGATCGAAGTGGAACGGAAGCGCGGATCGAGCTGCTGCAAGGGGCGGGCGATGTGATGGGAAAGGAAGGAGCAGTTGCAAATGGAGATGGCGATCGGGCGTGGAGGCCACACGCTTGGGGGTCGGAAGCGCCATTTATAGGGCAAGCGCCGCCACTGTTTTGTGATGAATATCGCTTGTGCGAGCCACACGCCTGGTGAGTGCTGATGACCGCGCGCGGCTGAAAAAGTGCAGTTTCGGTTCGATTCTACCGGGGTTCTGTAGACTGTTGTGCTGGTTGCATGGATACACGCACACTTGGCTTTCAAACCGCCTGGCTTGTGGAGCTTCCCAACCCAACTCCTAACACTTTACACACTTCTAGTATACTATATTATTACTGTATTATACTACTAGGAGTATATAAAGTATATAGTATAAAAAATGGGGAAAAGATGGCCCTAGTTTGCAACGAATAAAGCTACTCGATCCGGCGTTCATCCTTGCTTTATTACCTATATACTCGTAGGAAACAGGTGTTCGAGCTCTTGGTCCCCGTCGGTGAACCGTGGACGGCGGCCACGGGTTGTGGGCCGGCGGCCGGCGCATGCCCCAGGCGTCAACGTGCCAAGAGCTCATCATAGGCGCAATACACCATCCAGTCGCCAAAAAAAAAAAAAAAAGGCGCAATACACCATCCGAAAATGCTTTATGTCACCAAACAAATTCTAAGAATATATACCGGGGAAAAATTGGAACTAAGTTAACCGATCAAACCAGCGTGCTAACCTAGATCTACAACGTTATTTTGAGAGTACTACTATTTTTGGATTAATCCATTAACTAATGTCATTTCTTGTTTCTCCTTATGTGATCATAGGCGCAATACATTTGAGAGTACTACTCTCGCCTGACGCCTCTCACTCAGGAACGATCGTGAAACTTACGCGAGTTGATCGCACTCATTTCCTCAGGAACGATCCGTTCTGTCGTAGCGAAGTCGTAACAAGCAAACAGGATAAAAGATTTCGGGGTATGGATCGTAAAAGATGCATGGCGTCGCTTTATCTGATTGCCGTTTCTTCGAAGAAAGGTACGCAAACAGAAGAGAAAATGCTGGCAAGATGAGCAGTGATATTCTGGTTGCATCTCGAACAGTCGGCATGGAAATATGGAATGAATAAGGAACATGCAAAAACAGGGGAAGCTAAAAGAAGCAGCCAACTTCCCAGAATTCATATTTAAGTTGTTGCTTTTCGGTTGCAGGGGCATAATATAAAAGTTATAAGATCGTAAAAGATTGCTCGTTGGACAAAACAAAAACATAATAATAAACAATTTAGTCTAGTTACATGATCGATGATACCACACGCCTGAGCGCTGTGGCTGTCACAGCCAGCCCCACAGTCGTTCAGTAACATGTATCTAGTTGGTTTCCCCTGTACACAGACACTATGAAGTATGAACAAAGGCACACGATATTCCAGCTTTGAGTTTAACAATAAGAAGTTTCCAAACAACAGAATCAATGGCGACCTGCGTGTTCGCTTTCAGAAACAAGCGCCAGTTGATTAGTTATTTACATGGACAAGTCTAAAATGAAGAGTTACCCAAGTTCACCAGATGATCTACTCTACAGTTTGGACCCCTGACCCTTCACCTGTTAAGGAACGGAACCACAGGCTGCATCTACACTAGGGTTTATCCAATGAATCTTGCAGCCTAGATCTACTACGTGCTAGCAGGTTCTCCCTTATTTCTTTGAAAGATTCGAACTCCTCCAGTGCGTCGGATGTCCTGCGGGACATGAAAGAGCTGGTGCTTCCTGCCTCGATAGATTCACCCCTTGATGTATGAGATGAGTAGGTAGAATCTCGCAGTGGACGTGCAGATTTCAGCAGGTGGACAAGATACCCAACAGCAGCATCTTGGGATTTATGGGATGACGAACCAGCCTGATCCCCTGTGTCCTTTCCACCACTACTCCTGTAATTTAATCAGCAAAGATTTACTAATGAGTTTTCCAGTTTCAAGCTATGAGACTGCCAATGTTGCTTAGCAAATTGGACAACCAAGACAAAAAGGAAATTGAAAAAAAAAAAAAAAAAACACACACACACACACACACACACAAGCACGCACCAAAAGAATAAATAATAAATAAAAAAATTTGCCATGCAGAACTATTGCACAGAATGATCTAGCAAAGATGAAGTAGGAGCAGAACATACCCTGGCCGTGAATCGGGATCAACATCATCCACAGCAAAAGGAAAATCCGCATCATCAGTATCATCCTGCATGGACAATCTGCTTGAACTTCTTGAGAAACCAAGTCGTGGTGAACCACTAGAAGAAAAGACACCAGAGAACCTGCCAGATTCATCCCTACTGTCCTTAATCTGCACATATATACCAAGAAAGGTTAAAACCAACACTCTCAGTGAAAATATTCCAAATTCAGGCAACAACCTTGCTTTGTAATAAAATGCAACAAACAATAGCCTAATACAAGAAATCTATGGAGCAAAGTGTAAAACCCACAGATATGCCAAATCAGAATCAAAACAGGAAACTGGATTACAAACAACACAAGCACAAGGGCAGGTTGTGAAGCATGGAAGAAAAACCAGGAGGTAGTCAAATTCATTTATTCCCACACTTCACGCAGTAATTGAAGAGTACGTAGGCACGTTCATTTAATGGGAAAGCTTTCCTTGGTAGGGTCCCATGGAGTCAGGACCTTTCTCTTTTATAATCCCTATATATAGTCCCTTTTATCCTATATATAGGTTTTTGGTGCTTCAAGCTTCCTCTGTTTGTGTGGAAGGAAAGGATCCAGGATGTCTTTCATTTACCCAAACCTATCAATTCCTCACCCTTCCTCATACAGTTCTTCCTTTATGCCCTTCAAACAACTCCCAATTGATTCATATATTCGGGAAACTTGAGTGTGGATCAGCAAGAGCACTAAGACTCCTGTTGTACCCCCCCCCCCCCCCCACCACACACACACACACACACACACACACACACACACACACACACATATCATGACAACATCCTCACACTAAAATTCATCAAGGTCTGTAGAACCTTTCAGAAGTATTATTATGATAGTCTCAAGGTATTTTTAGGATACAAAATTGACAACCAGTCACAAAAGGTATTCAGGTACCAAACTACCAAGGAAAGACAAATATATGGAAAAGCAAAGGCTATGAAGAGAAAGACACACACTTAAGTTGTTGTTTCATTAGTGTGGCATCTGTGAAGGATAGCATCAGCTTAGTTTGGCAACAATTTCAAGCTGCTTCTGATATCAGTGCATCTTTGTAATCACTATTCCCTAATACAAGTCCACCAAACTTTACTTAATAGTCTAGAAATACAAATGCAACAATTTCAGTGTGTTTTGTAATGTTCCCTATTATTTCCTTTGCCTGACCCATAGGCTAACAACATGCAAATCACCTATCTCGTGATGTTGATTGATTAGGCAATCGCTTCTGCTTATAAGCTGAAGCTGAAGCTGAAACGGCTGATTTTGGCTGATTTTTTTGGAGAGAAAAATACTGTTGGCTGATAAGCAGAAGCCGGCTTATAGGAGAAGCGAACAGGCTCATGTCAATGAGTACAACTGGGCTTTTAATTGGACTCAAAGGGAGTAGCAAAGTACATGGCAAATGAAACATCCAATGGCAATTCATTGTCTCTCCAGTCTGTAGACCTTACAAAGCCAAAGGGAAGCCTGGCTAAGCACTCAAATTATGCAAATGCATCTTGTCCATAGCTGTCAGTTGCATTTAAGATATTCCTAAATAAAATATATAAATGACAAACTTACTGAGTTCACATTAATAGTTGATTTCAACACTGACATTTTATTCCTGGGTGTGTCTGAAACATGCCATTAATCTTTAACCACACCATCAGCTAGAGAAAACCAAACTGAAGCCCAGTTACAAGTGGCAAAAAGAGAGACCTTAAAAGGAAAACAACACCACTGTGGTAGCCAACATAACACATGCTGATGGTCCAAGCAATCAATTATAACCATGACAGGGGGACTTAATTATGCATCATGAGCTTGATGGAGAAACTGTGAGTTGGCTTCCAGTATGAGACATGAATATCATACTAAATCGTCAACACCAAATTGCCAGCTAAATTTCAAAGTGCTCAAATTGTGCATGATGACAGACCAAGCTATGTTGCGTGATAATAAGATGCAATCACAACATGTTAATAAAAACAATACACAATATGTGGCCACATCATCTTAGAAATTCATGGTATATAGTATATGTTATATACATGCTGATGATAAGTTAGACAGGTAATGGAAAATTAACAAAACAGCAAATTTGGTGGAGATAGACAGACAGGGAATAGCCAGTAAACAGAAAGATTGGTGTATCTAGGCTATCCTACTACACTAATGCAAATACTACAAATCTGTGGAAGGCGAATATGGTGAACTCTAGGGGGGAGAACACCATCCAATCCCTATGGGTTTATTTGAACAAACCCTTGCATGGATCATACTGATAACAGCTAACAGGACAGTAACTTCAGACAGTCTCTAACCAAGGATGATGGCCAAATTATCCTGCATACTGTGTTGAAAAGTAACAGCACAAAATTGAATTTCACAGGAAATTAGCTTGGTTACAAGCATATCAGCCATCCTCTCAGAGTTGTACAGGCTGAAAGACTGATAGTTCACGGTGGCTAAATATCTAAAAAAGGATTGCAAGAATTTAGTGGGGCTAGTGGAATATTTGGAAAGGCAGAAATGAAAATATTTTCCATAATGAGGCGCTGAGTATCCTTGAAATCACAAAACCAATTCCAAGAAGATAAGACAACAAAATCTTATGCTGTTATAGTTCAGTTGTTAGGTACCTAGATGCTGCTTAAGTTTAGCTGACTATATTTGACCTATTGCTGTTTTGACAAGGCAACAGTAGTCAGCCTCAGCTGTTTCTCTGTTGTTGTGGTGGGCTTGTGTCTCTTTCATTTCTAAAATTAGCACTGGCTATTTCTTTTCTTCATCTAAACGAATCAGAAATCCCTATCAACCTTTCCAGGTAAAGAAAAATACTGAAATATTATAGCTTCCAACAAAAGGTACCTGTCTTTAAATTGAAGCCCCAATGGATGAACACACCAACTAAATTTTAATAAGGTTCATAATTCCCAAACAGATAGAGAGAACAAAATGAACAGTATGCCAGCTTGTTTAACAAAAGTATTTTATCCATGAGTCTTCCAATGAGGACAAAAAACAGGAATCCTTCACTACTCAATGGACTGTCATATAAACTGCTAGGTCTTACTAAGTTGTTCGGATATGATATGATACTTCTAAATAGCCCTATGTTTTCATCTGAGCACACAGGCATCATCATCTAGTGTTAAGGACAAAAGCAAGTAAAATCACCTTAGAACCAGACGGCAAGTTTGCATAGAGATCTCCCATGCGGATGCCATCCGACCTCTTGAATGATCGATTGATCTCTGTAGGTGACTCCTGCATCCCTGCATCCCCTCGCACATTCTTTGGCGATGGTGGAGGAAACATGAAGGCCCTACTGGGTTCCGACATGTTCCGATGGTGCACATGGCCCCTGCCAGCGCCCGCCTGCGGTATGCTCATTGGTGCAGTCTCACCGCTAAACCGCGAGTGCAGATAGCCAAACGTCGGCGGCGAGGGCGTGGGCGACGCGTAATGGACCGGCGGAGGAGAGAATTTCGCCTGTTGCCCCAGCGTGTGTGGCCAGGGCGCTGGCGACGCCCAGCTGTTGGGGCGCCGCGAGGGCTGCGGAAAGGGCGAGCCGCCGGCCTCCGTGAGCGAAGGAGGGGGAGGCACGCAGAGGCTCGGCAGCGGGGCTGCCGACGTAATCCGTGATGATCGCGGCGGACGCGAGGGAAGTGACCTCGAAATTGAAGGCGGCCAAGCTGGGGAGGTACTGAACGGAGACGACGAGGCGGCCGAGCTGGGTCTCGACGGGGGCGAGGCGTTTGGTGCGCATGGCCGCCTCCTCGGCGCGGGAGAAGGGCGTGGCGAAGGAGCCGATGCGGTGGCCCATCTCGTAGTTGTACACCTGGCCAGACGAGCAGAGCGTGCGGAAGGCGCGGTACGCCGGCAGGAAGCGGAGCGCCGCGTAGAGTGACCTGAGCAGCGTGATGCAGCGCTTGTACGCCCTGTTGACCGCCAGCCCCTCCCCGACGGCGGCGGCCGCGGCGGGCGAGGGCCAGGGCTCGCACGCCACGGTCCACCTCTCGAGCACCTCCTCCGGTCCGCCGCCCGACGGGGCCAGGAACACGTCCACCACGAGCGGCTCCCCGGGGACGGCTCCGGCAGGTGCTCCGCCGCGGGCGGCGGCGGCGGCGCGTGGAGCGGCAGGTGGAACCACCGGTCCCGCCTCCGGAACGACGACGCCGGCGGGGGCGGCGGCGCGTGCGGGCGCGGCGACCGCACGGCGAGGATGGCGTGCAGAGCCTTGAGCAGGAACTGTGGGACCATCAGCTCCGCGCCGGCGCGGCCGCCGCCGCCGCCGCCGCTGCCGCCTGCGCCCGCCGAGTCCGACAGGCTCGCCATTGCGGATCCCGAAACCGATCCCTCCTCAGCCCCGTCCCCGTAGCAGCAGCGGCGGCAGTAGTCAACAAACTGTACCGAAACCCGCCGCTCTGCATGGCTGCATAAATCTGGCCGGTGGGCGATCGAATTCGGATTGTTTGCGAAGGCGAAACAGATCTGCGAGGCGACCGGGGGGAGTTGGGTACGATTGATTTGTTGGGGGAATTGGGGATGGATTGGATATCCTCCCCGGTTTTGAATCCAGCTAACGGGTCGCTGTTGGAGCCGTGACGGCAGCTCGAATTTTTTTTGTCTCTGCGTTCGAATGATTTGGTGTCTTGCAACAAGTGGCCAGGCCGCCAAGGGATTTGTAGCCTCGCTGTCGAGGACCCAACAACCGCCGCGATCGCGTCGCGGGTTTGCACGTGGTTTCTCCTCTCCGATCTGAGGACGTTTCGGTTCCGGGTTGGTGAATTGTTGCAGATTTGCAGTTGCATAGGGGCTTCGATCCAATCTGCTAAAAATGTTGGTCGCCGGAGGTGTTGATCGGCGTCGGCGGCCGGCGCCTGTGGATGTGGATGCACTGTCGTGCACGCTGTACGTTTGTTTGTGATCTTGGACTTGGTTTTGCCGGGATGGGAGAGGAGGAAGGATGCTTCAAGGGAGGGAAGCGCGCCATCTCTTCTCTCTGACGAAAATGCGACATCGCCGATTCGCTCGTTATCCGCGGCTGGCGGCTGCGCTTGCTTTGGCGTGTGAAGAATCGCAAGGCGGCGGGGGAAGTGCTTGCTTGGCTGTCTACTGGATTGGATTGGAAAAGAGCGCCGTGTACACTGCACAGTGTACTAGCCTTGGACTTTTGGCAATTGGCATGGACTAAACGGACGGACGGTCGGAAAATGACTACTTTCCTAAATTTGCGCAAGTTTATCCACTCTCTCTCTATCACATCAATTTATACCCGCATATATGGAGCATTAAATATAAGTAAAAAAAATAACTAATTACACAGTTTAGTTGTAAATCACGAGACGAATCTTTTGAGCCTAGTTGGACTATGATTGGACAATATTTGCCAAATACAAACGAAAGTCTTACAGTGCTTCGCGCATGCAAATTTTTCACAATCTGAACAAGGCCCTACTCCTTTCTTAAAAAAAAGAAAAGAAAAACGGCGATACGGCCCTTAAGGGAAAGCCTTAGTAATACTTATATTTTTAAATATGTTTGCTATAAAGATATATATGTGATGATCATCTATAATAATATTGATTACAGACTGCAAATATTAATATTTTCTTATATATATAGTCAAAGTTATAAATGTTTTATTTTTCAGAAAGTAAAAATGATATTTTTTGTGTTGATAGAGGTGGTATTTGTTTAGAGGTAAACATTGGGCGTCACAATTTGGAATTAAGTAAATCGCAAAAAAATGGAATTAAGTATGGACCACCTCTGAATGGGGTTTTTTGGGTTAAGGATTTAAATTTAGAATTTGACCTTTAAAATCAGGTTGTATTCATTATACATGTATTCTTTTCGCCTTCGGTGCCAATGTCATGCCTTTTTGTACGACACAGCGTGTCCTTTTCATGCCTTTTTGTACGACACAGCGTGTCCACCGCCCGATGTGTTGTTGTCCGAGATTAAAGTTCACCAACGCTTCGCTCGACTCGTATATGGCCCCAATGCATCGCCATCACATCCACCATCTCTGTCCACAACACAGTTGTTGTTCCACGCCCCTTTTCTTGTTCCTCATGGCCAATGGTCCTTCTACTCTTTCTCACAACTAGCACCCTTTTCTACGATTTCAAAGCCAATTTAATAGTCATCCAAACAAATAGAAATTAAATTGTAGACAATTTCAATACCAAAACAGATTTAGTGTTGGACTAATTCAATTCCATGTCCCTAAATACCTACCTCCAAACATTGTTAACATTTTTGTTTCTGCTTTGAAAACAGGACTAGAACCATGATAGTTGAGAATGAGAATAGAAATGAGATATACAGGAATGCAAATATTTTTAAAAAGGAAAATGGGTCAAAAGCTTAAACTATGATGAGGATAAGGCTTAGTGTGCCAACATGGCATGCTAGAAATCTTGTTAAAATGCCTGACAATTCTTAAGGCCAACTTCACAAATTACTAGCAAATGTCCCCATACGTTGCAACAAAACCTGATATGTCTTGAAATTGAGCTCTATACCATCATTGGACATGAGTTAATCCAACTCATATGAGCATGGATTATAAATCCAGATCACATCCGGGACACGAAGGGTGTGATGGCACTTTGAGGAGTAAAAAAGGACAGACAAAAAACTTCCTTCACTATTTATTAAACTAATATCTATCATGAAAACCTAATTGCTCATTGAAAATGTTGATAGAATCACAATTGATCTAACTTAACTTATTTTTGTAATATGGGACAAATATCCATGGATTTATCCCTTTTAAAAGTGGAGCCTTGCAAAAACAGACATAAAACATCTCTTCCTGCTTCTAACCTTATTTTTATATTTTCATAAATATTGAACGAGCAAGACAAATGTAGAAAATGGAATGGGAAGAGGACTCGATTTATCCCATCTATTTTCAACCTTATAGGGGCGAGAGTTGGGTAAGGGGCACATGCAATGGGGGCGGAAGTGGTGTTTGAGTACCAATTTGTTATGATTCTTCCATCATTTTCATCTCAGGTGTCGATAGTTGTGGTGTTGATTTGATCCTTCCGTCTAGAAAAGTATATAATTTTAGTATGGCACCGAGATAGACATTTTAAAATTCAACTAAATTTATTAATAAAATCAATTTTTATGATACTAAATAAGTGTTGTTAGATTTATAATGAGATTTATTTCCATATGCCACCTATTTTATTATAAATGTTGGCACTATTTTTCATAAATTCAAACAAACTTTACAAAAATTGACTAAGAAAGTTTGACTAAGGATAAAGGAGAGAACGGTGATACTACGTTATTTAGCTTCAGCAATCAGGCTTGGATTAAAAAAACCAATTGCCAGCCTTTTGACACTTGCTCAGCCACAAATTCTCCATCGTGTTCTAGCTGTTGCAGTCTAGACAAATGTAGCACTAATAATAGCTTCGATTTGCAATTGTGTTGCACACGTATTATAGGAAACTTTTGTGCATATGAAGACCAATATCCCTCCATACGGGCAAGTCAGTCACGATAGACTATATTGGAGGTTAACAGAATCCTTATCTTTCCCTCCCCCCCACCCCCAGCCAACCAAAAAAAAAAAAGAAAACAGAATCCTTATCTCCAGGCCATTAATTATCTGGAATTAGAAATGACACAATTTCCTCATTGTACCAGGTCTCCTCTCCCGGCTCCATTTTATAGTACGTACAAGTATAGAATACCTATAGAATTCCAGAGCATCTCTGATGAGGAAACTGACCGGCCGTGCAAATTTAGGTATCGTTATTAGGTGGATCCCGTTCATAGGAAATGTCAAAAGGTGGGATGGGAGGAGGACATATCCTATTCCGATCCAAACGTGCGTCTCATGATCCCTGAAAAACGCTCTGATGTGGACGAATTCGAAGAAAGTGAGCCGACGTGCTTTAGACAGACAACACTTGTCTTCCTTTTGCACTCCCCAATTTCAGCTTCAGCTACGTGTTGATTTTTGACTGATTATATAATAGCCCGTCAGTTGCTTCAGCCACTAGATTGCCGACTAATGCCCCCTCCAAACTTTCGCGTGTCGTCTTGCGATAAATATTCGACCTAAACGACTGCTACATCTTTGTTGTTGCTTTTTTTCATAAGCTTGGCGTGGTCAAATTCCTTAGGATATCTCAACATGCGCACGTCAGACATGACAGCTGGTTGAACCGAAACCGCGGGGAGGAGGAGCTGGGACGCTGTGCGTTTTCAACAACCTGTAGTCGTATACAAGAGCTGTCTGTACGTCGTACTAGACGTTTATACGGGGTACCAATATTTATTACGTATAAACAATCCATCCTGCCATGCTATGGTGATATATATAACTGTCATCGTCGTGGGCTCGTAGACGTGTGGTAATAGGAACATAGACGGGTCGATGATGACTTGCGACCAACTTGTGACAGTGCCCCGTCGACCATGCATGAAACACGACTTGCTGCACTCCTGATGATTTAGAAAACGTCTTGTTTCTTGTACCCCCGTAATAACTTCCACGTACGTTCAAAATTTTTCTTTTATTATTATCCATATTGTAAAACTTTATTTTTGCTGATTTTAACTTTGATGAAAAGTCGTTTGTTTTTGCACCTCTAGCAGCAGCCCACCGCGTGATGAAATCCTCCGTCGAGTTGGGTCCATGGACCCAATTCGACCGAAACAGAGAGCAGTTCCGTTGATGGCCCACTCTACTGTATGGGCCTCATTCTTGACGCGCGCGCGTCCACTCCCCCACACCCACTTGGCCCAGCAGCGCATTGTCACCCCCCGGCCCCGCCCCCCCGGTCCGGCCCTCAAAACGCAGTCAGGACTCAGGACTGGTGTTCGCGTTCCCCAGCGAAATGAAACGAGCACTGAACTCAGGCGTTGCGGCACCTGGAATCGGTCGAGTTCCAAGGTTACCCGTCGTCCCGTCCGGTCCAACAACAACAGTGTCCTGCCCTGTCTGTACGAGCTGCTGCAGACGTGGTGCTTGGCGCCAGTGACAAGCGCCTCGCCCGACGCGAGCTGCTGCTACGACGTGGCCGACGACTGGCCGGGGCCGGACCCCGAGTGCCTCCACCGCCGGTCCAGCCTCAGCCTGACTGCATCCACTGCGACACCACCGCCGGAGTCCGATGCTTCCTGCCGCGCCAGGACCCAACCAAGCCCACACTCTGGTCGTAAAGCATGGCGCGGGTGGGCCCCCACGCCCCCCACAATATTCGCCTACTAGTACAGCACGACACGACAGTAGCCTATTCTCTGCTTTTGTCATCTTTCCATGCTTTCGTCGTCACGCCCTGTCTGCCTCCAGGGAATCCGCAGCTGCTGCGGCGTGACATGCAAATGCAGCAATGTCAGTTCGCAGTCAGCACTGCAATGACCAGCCTAATCGGTGGCATCAGTGCATGATTCCAGAATTGCAGTCAATCCTACGTGACCAAGGATTCGAGAGTCCTCTAAATTATTTGCAAGAATAGTAGTAGAACCAAATCCAAGAAACACGCAGGCTTGGAATGGATCATGCTAATTGAAGAGAAATGATGATCGAGCCGTGTAATTCCATACGAACTACGAGCTGCCGCCATTCAATTTGCATTTACATACACATACTCCTACGCCATAATACTCCAATAATAGTAATTAAAACAAACGCCATGGACCGGGAGTCAATCAAGGGGGACGGGAGCAGAGCTTGCTCCAGACTTCCGGGGTAATGGGCACTCGCCGGCGACAGTCACTCTTCTCCTCGTACGTGCCACAGCAACAGGCAGAGCGAGCTCAGCGACGACGGCACAACAGCAGCGTGGCTCGGCGCGGCTACGGCTCCGGCTCTCCCGCCCGCGACGGCCGGGACGGCGCGCGGCAGGTGGGGCAGGACGCGCGCGCCGCGAGCCACCCTTCCACGCAGGCGCCGTGGAACCCGTGGCCGCACGCCGGGAGCACGCGCACGCGCTCGCCGCCCTCCAGCTCCGACAGGCAGATGGCGCACTCGGCCTCCGCCCACACGCCGGCGCCACTGGTGGCGCCGGCACCGGCCTCCGAGCCGGCCGCGCCGGCGCTGGCGGCGGCCCCGGACGGGAGCTTCGGCTCCTGCGCCGCATGCGCATGCGCATGCGCCTCCGCCTCCGACTCCTCCCGCGCGGCGCGCGGCGCGCGAGGCAGCGGAGGAGGAAGCGCGCGGCGGCGTGCAGCGAGAAGGCGAGCAGGGGAGACGCAGGCCAGGATGATGAGGATGGTGGCCACGTTGGAGAAGAAGGCGCGGGAGCTGGCGTAGGGGCCCCACGCGCCCGAGCCGGCGGGAGGCGGCGGACGCGGGGAGACGGCGAGGACGCGATCATTGTCGTCGTCGCCGCCGCCGCCGCTGCCGTGGCGTTCATGGACGGCAGCGAGGAGGTGTGGTTGGCGTTGGCCCGGCGCGCCATGGCTCCGCTCTGGAGACTGGAGCTCTTGGTGTGGAGTGGAGGCGGGCCGTGTGACAAGGCAACTGACGCCCCGCGACTGCGATCGCGAGCGGCAGCCGTTGTCTCGGCTTGGCCTGGCTAGTGTCTGCCGGCTACTAGTGGAGTTGTTTCTAAAGGCGTTTTTATCTTTCTCTGCTGTTCGCCTGCTCTACGAAGAGTAGGAGTACTAGGCCAGGGATACTGTTCAATCAGAGCATGCACGCCGCGTCTGTCTGTGAGGAAACAGAAAGCAGCATTGCTTTCAGAATACTACGTGCCTATTAACTAAAAAAAATCTACTAAGTACTCCCTCCGTCTCATGGAATATATTGCCCAAGAAGCGTGTTTGTGAGGAGGGTACGGTTTTCCAACGACAAAGTCCATAGGACAGAGGGAGTAGTACGTACTACTCCCTCCATGTTCGAATTAGTTGACGTTTAGGACATGATTGTGGTAACCAAGGAGGACAAATTGGCAATCACTTGGTTTAGAAAACTGACCTGCAACGTTGCGTAGCAGCTGCGAAATCCCACTAGGGCCTTGTTTAGTTCCACGAAACTTTTTGAGGAGAGAGATTGTAAAGTACTATAGCACTTTGTTTTTATTTGGTAAATATTGTCTAATCGTGGCCCAACTAGGCTCAAAAGATTCATCTCGTGATTTACAATAAAACTATGTAATTAGTTATTTTTTTATTTATATTTAATACTCTTTACATGCGTCAACAAATTTGTGAGAGGAGAGAGATTGTAAAGTCCTGTAGCATTTCGTTTGTTTGTGGTAAATATTGTCCAATCGTGGTCCAACTAGGCTCAAAAGATTCGTCTCGTGATTTACAACCAAACTGTGCAATTAGTTATTTTTTTATTTATATTTAATACTATTTACATGCGGGAAACAATTGATGTGATGGAGAGAGAGTGAAAAAACTTATAATTCCAATTGAAAGTTGCATGAAACTAAATAAGGCCTAGGATCTGTATTCACTAAACCAGCACACATTGGCACATTGGCAGTTTCATCATCATCACTTCATTAAACCAGCACATTGGCAGTAGATAGCTCCGGTCAATGTTTCCTCCTCCTGCACCGAGAAGGTCCTATGGGCCATAGGTCTCCAACTTTTAGGCCCCTCGTCCTCATCGCCTTATCGAACGGATCAAAAGAGAAGGCCAGGCCCATTGGCGCAGTTCCCTAGTAGGCTTTAAAGTCGCAGGTGTTTGGTACACCTAGCGAGTAGCGACAACATTAGCAGACTGATCTCTTGCCACGAACTTGAAGTACAGCGTTCTAAATTATAAAGCGTTCCAAATTATAAATTATTTTTTTCAAGGATCGGCAGGGGAACCCCTACCTGCTATTTTTTATTAAAAAAGGGAATGTTTACAAATTACAACAGAGACTACAGCTATTACAAGGCTAACAAAGCTCAAAAGAAAAAAAGACAGTGTCAAATTACAGGAAAATCTCACACCAATTATTAATGGAATCCGCAGTCTTCTTCTTGGCTTTGATGCTAACCAAACCAAGTTCGTCTTTGAGGGCTCTTCTCCAAAAGTCCACACTGAAGGTCTTTGAATAAAAAATGACACCATTCCTTGTAGTCCATATGATCCAGCAAACGGTTATAACAATCTCTCTGAAAATATGGCCATTCAATGAGTTCTTGCTTGACAGACCATGTCTAGAGCCTCAAGGTTGATATCCCAGTTGATATTGATGGAGTTCCAGCAGCTACTGCTAAAAGGGCAGCCAGAGAACAAATGAAAGGAGGTTTCTTCAGTGGTAGAGCAGAAGGCACAATTATAGTCGTCAAGCTGTCTATTTTTCCTCTTCAGAAGGTTTCTAGTGTTGAGTCTATCATTGAGCAGCAGCCAGAAAAAAAATTTATGCTTTTCTAAATTGCCCGAGGTCCAAAGCCATTTAAAGAGAGGGGAAACATCTTCTTGCGTTCCAGAATAGATAGTATAGAATCAAATGGCGAACTGAGACCAAGGGTAGCTAAGCCATGATGGGTCCCAAGTTCGATTTTGGGAGGATTCCTGGAACACCACGTCCTCTAAAATTGAGCTTTCCGAGATTATATAATATTGTGAGAAAAAAAGTGTTTCTGTTCGGACTGTATTATCAACAACTTTACTCATTGTAGCCTTCAGAAGGTCTCTAGTAGGGAATAACTTACGAGATTGGCACAATATAGTGCTCATGGTTGCACAAATTCAACTTTCAAATAATAGAGATCATTTTAAGTGGAGGTTACATCAGGATGGAATTTTCTCAGTAAATTCGATGTATGGAGCGCTATTAAATATTAAGGTTGTACCTTTCAATAAATTGATTTGGAAATTAAAACTACCTCTCAAAATTAAAGTCTTTTTATGGTATTTATACAAGGATGTTATTCTCACAAAAGATAATTTAGCTAGAAGACATTGGCAAGGAGACGTGAAATGTTGTTTTTGTTCGGACCAAGAAACAATACAACACTTGCTTTTTGACTGTCATTATGCAAAGTTTATGTGGCGAATTGTTCAAGTCTCTTTCAACCTAAAGCCTCCAAGTAGTGTATACAATATGTTTACAGGTTGGTTGGCAGGATTGCAGAGGCCTGTTAAAGCTCAGATACTGATGGGGGCTAGTGCAATTTGTTGGACGCTTTGGCTGACCCGTAACGAGGTTGTGTTTAACAAGGTGTTAGCACCATCCTATTTGCAAGTTATCTTTAAAGCGACATACTGGATCAGGTTCTGGTCTCTTCTTAAGAAGGAGGAGCTTCGCCACTCAATAAAGATGGGGTGTAGGGCCATTGAGATAGTCGCGCTACAAGTGTTTGCACGACACGGCTGGAGATTTAACAATAGGATTGCTTTTTAGTATTCTCTCAGTATAACTTTTGCTCGAATTATGGCTTAAACCTTTATTTTTGTGATTCCTTGAATTGTCATTTGGAGATGAAATGCTTGTAATAAGGAACAACTATATGCATTAATCGATACGAAGCTAGGATATTTAATATATTCCCTTTTCTAAAAAAAAAGCCGCTTGGGAGTTTCTCATGATGAAACCTGTCTACCCATATTTAAATCCTAGATTTGACACTAGTGTTGGTATTTCCTAAATTTATTCTAGGATTTATTGACGTTATTATTTTAGTAGTAGGCGACTTGTTCATCGACAACATGGCGTCTATGGTGACTTCATCAATATTAAGATTTGTCGGTCTAACTTAATTTTTCGAAGTTGTTCATAGAGGTAGGGTGTGCATGCATGCGTTCGTAGAGGTGAGTATGCGTTCGTGCATATGAGTGTCTGTAACTGGGTCTCGCAAATAAAAGCATAGAATCAAATGATCAGGTGTTAGAGGGAACACTAACACCGTGCAAGCGCTAACAACATCTTCAGTAGAACCCTCAAACAAGCATTTTAACTAAAAATTTACGGCTCATAAAAAAGGTTTAGTAGGACTATTTTCTAACCCTT
The DNA here is from genome assembly GCA_015844335.1 of Chrysopogon serrulatus. Taxonomy (NCBI): domain Eukaryota; kingdom Viridiplantae; phylum Streptophyta; class Magnoliopsida; order Poales; family Poaceae; genus Chrysopogon; species Chrysopogon serrulatus. The sequence continues at coordinate 33,448 of JADLZL010003550.1, read as the reverse complement.
CAAAGTAGGAGATCCTCAAATTCATCTCTTAAACCATCGCTTCTAGGACCCTAGAGGAGGCCCCTACTATTCAATTTTAGCCATTTATCATCTGTTCCGTCGAGAATCCTCCTCGCTAGAGCGCGCGTGCTCCAACAGGGCACCTCACGCAAGGTGTCCTCCTCCTTGAGGACTCAAGGCGCGTCCTCCCTGTAGTGGACGGTTGATTCTAACACATAGCCTACTTCATGGCGATAAGAGGATGCTTGACCCGCAGCCACGACATGGACTCTTCCCTGGCATTGGTAGCTCCTCGCAAGCTACCTTCTCGACATGGCTCCTCACACTGCATATCCTCAATCGGCTTCTTCCTCGGCCTTGAGATCGGCTAGCTCCTTCACCGACGCAGATCCTCCTTGCTCCTAGGCTGGCGGCAAATTGGGCAAACTCGCGATGCTCATACCCAACACGGACGAACTTGCCCAACCTCGATGAAACCAACACGATTCGTCGGTATTAGCTCGGTATACAAGAGAAAAATGATGGCGTATGGGTCCCATGTGTCTTTGTCTATTACAATGGATTTTATGGCTATGATTTGAGAGCTTCTGCTTGAGCACATGTAAAAAATCAGACCCTCAAAAGTAGGGGTCTTTATTTGAGAGCTCCTACAAGAGACATTTTAAGGCCTTCGCTGACGCGCATCCGCACTACTCTATCTTTCGATGAACATGTAAGTCCCACTATTTAATTGAGGAAAAACATAATATTCCATTTGGTGAATGTATTAGGTTAACATGGATGCATGCGTATATTAAGTACTTCCTCCGTCTCAAGATATAAGGCGCGATTTGACTCGGTGCGGTCTTCAAAATCATACTTTGACCGTTAATTTATATTATTATATATAACTTATGACAACAATAAAAGTATCATTAGAAAGTATTCTTGAAGACAAATCTAATGCTATTACTATTCTACTATAAAAATTTATATTATTAGACTAATTATTGGGTCAAAGATAACAAAGTTTGAATTTTGAAGTTTATATCCTGGGACGGAGGGAGTATGTATTATTATGGGCATATAGGGAAGATACTTATATGCTCCAATGTTTCTGCAGATGATCGATCTAAAGAGCGCGATATAGAGCAGAAACAACATGATGTCACTGGAATATGATTCTATCTCACCATATAAATTCAAGACATGTCTATATCCAAACTTCGAAATGTTCCGGAATGCCAAATACGGAACCAAATAACTTAGTCCACAAAGTTACGGAACCAAATAACTTAGTCCACAAAGTATATTCCAATTCTTTCAAAATTAAAGGATCCAAATGGACCGTAATAGTTTTGATGGATTCAATTCCTAGAGGAAAAAACCCTACAAAGCCCTTTGGAATGAAAGAATAATTCCCAGTGATTTCTTTGAGACTCCTATGGATTCTATCATCTATCATTCTAAACGAATTCTGAAGAAAACTAAACATGAGATACAACCTCATTGCTTTGTTTCCATTTTTTAAAAGAAGAGAGACATGAACTGCATAATCACCATACAGATGCAATTCATCCTATATAGGTTACCGGTGCGCCGTGACTTGCACGATCTGGCGACCTGTTGCCAGCCATCTCGTCATTGTCGATGCTATCGGCGTTGAGACTTGAGAGACCAGTGCTATTTTTTTGTGAACTCCCCGGTGCCCCCTTCCCGTGAGAGCACGCGCAGGCACAACCACACCCACACAGCACAAGGTGGAAAACTGGAAATGCATGGCCATACCCATGCACGCATGCTGCTTTATACTAAACTTTGGGCGCAGCAAAGGCGTGACCGCGTGAGCTCATCATCACCGCGGCCGGGGCTCATGACTGCCGACCGTGGGGGACCAGCAAGCGAACCGAGGACAGGAAGGGATTCGATGCCATGGGCCAGGGCAGCACCGCATTGACCACCGGCGGCCGGCGGGGATGGAAAGCGGCTGCCGGCCTGCCGCTCCTGCGCGTGCTTCTCATCGACCTGGACCGGCTGGAGTCATTCCGTCTCTCGCCACCGACGCTCTCCCACCGACCACCGTGCCGCTTCTACGATGGCCCCGCTTCCTGCTTCTGGGGGGTCTGAGCCATGCTCTGCGCGCATTGCGTGTTTGTGGTAGGAACAGACTGCTTCAATTTTCCATGTACAACATACGGTAGTTGTGCGTAGAATGTTCCATGTTTCGTTCATGGCTCAATCACTAATTCTGAATACGCTCATTGCAATACTAATTCAATATGTAGATAGACACATATCATGAGTTCACAGTAGATGACCATGGTTGGCCATAGGGACTGTCCCAGTGATACTTGTTTTCTGATGGCATGAAACACCAGCAGATTACAATTCCACTATTGCATCGCACGTCAAATGATAACACAGAAGAGTCTGGCATTAGAATTACAGTTGTAGGATAGGACGATGTCGTCAGCGATTGAGGCCTAACCGGCGGCGGCTAGGCAGAAAAGCATGCACGAAGCCAGCCGCACAAACAAATGGCCCGGTGGATATCTTCCTAAAAACCTACAGAAATCAGAACCAAGGTACACCGTACCGTACACCACACCAAGATAAAAAAAAGGGGGGTAATTACATCTCTTTGGTCAGTCCTTCGCACCGTGTAATTGTTGTAAGTGGTTGTTCATCCGATCAGCCGAACGAAGGTATCCCGTATTTCCAGCCGTTGGACGATCGCCTGCGAGGGGGCGGCTGCTGCTGCGGCGCAAAGCTGAGCCCGAACATCTCCCTGAGGACTTGCCCTGGCTCCTGGAGCCCGATCAGCTTGGCAACAAGGGAGGCGCTCTCCCTGACATGTTCCAGGTCCTCGGTTTTGGTCCAGAGAAGGCGAGCAACCTGGAGCTTCCTCTTCTTGGAGTCCAGTGAAATGCCCCATTTGGTGTACAGGTGCTCCCTTTCCACTGCTGTGAGCCGCTTCTGCATCTGCCTCGCAAGCATCTCCCGTTCACGTTGCAGCTTCTTGGCGCTGCATGAAGTGGGTCATTGGATAATCATTTCTTATATTCTAAGAAGAGGCAAATCAAGTTATAATAAGTAATAATACAGGAAAGTATATAGTATATTCACTTACCTCGCAACAGGTGAAGAGTTCAAGCTGCCTACTACTGCATTGCTAGGGGTGCTCCCCCTAGAATAGGTATCTCTGAGGAACGATAACCTTCGGAGTTCCACTTCCATGTAGATTGAATCAGCTTGATCTCCCTTGAATAACAAGAAAAAGTAGGTCCTGTGGACTAAGGAAATACTGCATGCATGCCAAAGCCCGATGATCTCCTCTTGTTTCTTCTCAAATTCTAATGGCCAGCGAGAAGGTGATTGTGAAGCATCAGCAATCGGGTCCAACCCAATGCTCTTTATATCCTGAAACAAGGATTAACAAATAATTAATATGGTGAGCTGATAGAGGAAGAAAAAATCAGCAGATTATTACTAGTTTTAAAGTCTAGACTTTACAGTATAGTTGAAAACACAAGCAAAGAGTCTTCAAAGAAAACATCTAGAAGCAACTCATTGTCAAAACTGGTGTAACATGTAGTTTTTCCTACTCCTAATGGGCAACTGGACATAAAATGCATTTGAAATGAGCTTCAGTAACGAGCATAAAACTCCTATGATACTCGGTTTGTACCTGATTGCCTAACTGTTTCTGGTAATGAACCTGAGCCATCTCTTTCAGTTCCGCAACAAATTCACCTATACCAGTAAACTCTGTATCGCATGCACCATTTGTCTTGGTTGAAACTACGGATCCTGCTCTTGAAAGAGTTTCACTTTCTGCATCAAAGTTCGGTGCAGATCCCCTTCTATTATCCCCTTCAGGCCTTCCAGAGAAACCAACCAAACTTCTATGCAACGGGGTGCCATCATCCATCTCCATGCCGTCAAACATGGTAGAACCCATAAGTGATCTACAACTCCTGCTTCTACCAAGTATTCTGGAGCCTGATGAATTATGTGTCGACGATCCTAGATCTCTGCCAAGACTAACAAAAGGCCTTCTGATATTCTCCAAATGCTGCTCCAACGTGATAGGAGATTCACCAAGGAGCCTTGAACGCCTAGAATTCACTGATGCATTTGAACCATTACCATGCAAACTAGAATTCATGTTTGAACCTTGAGGGCTACTGCTTTCGCCAGCTGACAGGTCCAGCTGTTCATTTCTTCCTGTTCCACTGGTCTCAATGCACCGCACTTCCTTGTAAAGATCTGAATCATCATGAGAGATCTGAGAACTATCATCCCTGCTGATGTCTGGGGGTATTCCAATTGATGGAGGACTGCGGGCTGAGCGCTTCCCTGAACCCTAACATAACCAAAGTAAATGTATCTATGAAGAAATAGGAAGATGAATAGTGCTAGTAAGTACAAATCAAAGAAGCAAGTTTACCGAGTGCTTCGCATGGTCCCCAACAGTCTGCAGCAAATTCTGCAACCTAGACTGAGCCAAATCACGCTGTGACTTGAGTTCTTTAATTTCTTTCTCCATCTGCAAGTTAAAGGACCCAGATATCATTGATATGGAAAGAAAGTGGGTTTTTATAAAAAAAATGTGACTATGCTGACTGCAAGAATATGTCACAGATACAGAAAGAAGCAAAGAAAGTGACTCAATAAAAATAGAAACAAAGGTCATGCACAAAAACAACAGTTCTAAGTAAATATCAATGCATCAATTGTGACAGAAGAGCACAAATGTGTCGACAAAAGGTAGGAAGCAGATGTACCTTTCTAATTTGGTTGTCCTTTTCCTTTACTAATGCTTCAAGACTGGAATTTGAAGCTGGTTGCCGCAACTCACTCTCCAATCTAGCAACTTCCTTTTGCAAATGCTTTACTAATGCTTTATCAGACATGACCACATTTACCTGAGCATTTGTAACTACTTCCTTTGCACAACTTCCAAATAACAGAGTATTTCTTGATTGCTCAATATGGCTAGTGGCTGGGCTCAGTGTACAGATAATGGCAGTTCTTGCATTACCTCCTAAAGATGGTTGTAATATGCGTGTGAGTTTTGAATCTCTATATGGTATGTGTGCATTACTCCCCATGCTGCATAAAAAAAATGATAAAATTTAAGTTTTATCAACCAACAAAGCATCTAATACAAGATTAAAGAAGTGTTTCCTATTAGCATTGAATAAATGTACTTTGAGTTAAGACAATAACCTTAGTTTTCTAATGACAGTGCCAAGGGCAAGCAAACTTCTGTTAATATGACAGCCTTCTTTTAGCCTCGTGCCAGCAGACAATGCCTGAGATGCGCGTTCACTTCCTGCTAGATCAATGAAGTTCTGCACAGGAAGATTAGAGCTTACGAATTTTTTTCCATATGTATAGGTATATAAAAACCCATCACATATTTGCAGGATGTACTTACAGCACTAGCAACAAGCGTAGTTGACTTGTCCTTCCCTAGGAACTCCCGTGCAGAACTTTCAACGGTCTGCATTAATTAATGAATAAAGATTTCAGGTAAAAGCATACTTCCAAGCAATTTCTTAATGTAAACAAGTAAGGACAAACCAATCTTAGTATCTGATGAGATCTGGAGCTTTTCATTTAAGAAGGTCTCCCCTGTCCTTCTTTGACCTGTTGCAATCACATAGTGCAATCACATAGTGCAAACTTGAGATTGCATCTAAGCACCAGCACCAGCTACAAATAACGTAAGAAACCGCAAGATCAATATTGCACCTTCACATACAGAAATAAGCCCCTTGAGGTGGTTCCAGTCCCGTAACACAACCTCTGTAAGGTTCTCCACGTAGGTGCCCTTCTGTATAAAGAATAACACCAGACCATCAACATATGCTAATCTAGCAGAATTACAGTTTTACAGGGCTTAGGAACCGTATTTTTCACCTCTGCATCGTCCCAGAGTCTAAGAGGAGTATTTTCTGCACTGAGAAGATCCCTTACAACTTCATTGTATATTTCAATTGCTGAGAATTTCAGAACAAATGCTCTCTCTTCATGCTGAAAAATAAAAGGCGCATTTATCATGCAGTGTTTCCAAAACAAGTATTTTTTTAAGATTAGTTATAGCCGCAACAAAAGAAAAATTAAAAGAAAAAAGAAAAAAAAAAGACCATGGGACCTGAGAACAGATGCTTATACCTTATTAATGTAATCATATATGTCTGCTACTGTATATTCTGTTACTCCAGTCATGGTATAAGTCTTTCCACTACTCGTTTGTCCATATGCAAAAATACTTGCTGTCAGAGAAAAAAAGCTCTAATTCAGGAAAAATGCTTTGTCATTTCAAAAATAGAAATATATTTGTTGAATGGCCTATGCTCACAGTTAATGCCGCTAACTACAGAGAGGGCAACTTCCCTAACCCCTTCCTCGTAGACTTCTTTCGTACTGCAGTCAGAATGAAAAACCCGATCTGCAATTAGAGCATTTCTGTTAATGGTGATATATGTAAGCAAAAAGCAATAGGAAATGTGCTGTCAAATTATAATATTTATAGTTGCCAGGCTAAGCTTATCTGTTGAGAAGAAAAGATGCAAGGATCTACTATGTGTTAGTGAGGATTCAGTGGGGTGCTGTCAGATTGGATGATGCCCCAACGAAAAAATCTGAGGTGTAGGATGGTGCCGCTGCCGCCACACGAAATTTATACAGTTAATGTCACGACTCAATAATATCACAGAGTGGCTTGGGAAGACAACCATCTCACCACTTTAATATTACACATTTGACTAAGAAATTAAATCCACGGTAGAGATCATTGATAAATCATCTGAGATTCTAAGTTACTACTCTCATAGAATTGAGTGCATAAAAATGCAGTGGTGGTCTAATACCTGTTATCTGATAATAACCAATATCATCTCTAAGGACCTCAAATGTACATAAGATTCTTGAAGGGAATTATACTTTTTTATTATTAGGCTTTGGCCATTGTTCCTACGATAACTGGGTTACAGTAAAAGGGATTAAAGATTTCCTGAAATACAGTAGAGACTAGTTAAACATATAGAAGCACAAAAGAATGACCAAGTGCTCAGATGTAGCATGAAAAGAGGAGGGAAAGATGCACTGACCAAATGTGTACGCTGTCGGAGCGGTGGGTCGATCAGGGAATGTGCTCCGGAACATGACGGTGGTGTCATTGATGCACTCCCATTCAGCAGGCTCCCCCCTGGAAACCTCCTTCTCGCTCAGCGGCCTCAGCCTGACCAGCACCTGTATCCTGTCCATCCTCCCCACACCTCCTCCTCCGCCGCCACCATTAACAGCACCAGGTCCAGCCACTCTATCCCACTGCACCGACTCATCGCCTCCAATAGCCCCCATTGTCTTAACACTAACTCCTCCCCTCCTCCTACCTTTCCTCTCCTTTCAAACAGCCTGCCAAAAATCGCAGAATCATAAGACACAAGTATAACAAGCAAAGCATATAAAACCCAGGCGCAGAGCAACCCGAGAAGCTGGACAGCTGAAACGCACGAATCTGTCCTGTTCCCTCTCGTTTGAGTGCAGGGCAAGGCTGTGCAGGGAGCAGCAGCCAGCAGGTGGTGGAGGAGAAGGCAAGGCATGAAATGAATTCCAGTGGACCCTCAGCTCCGAACGTAATTAGGGCAGCGGTTAGCACGTCGAGGCTACCGGAGAACCGCCGATTAGTCCAAATCTATCACCACCACGACCCCACAGCTGGACGCTGCAATGCTCCTAACCATCCGCCTACCCGGGAATTCCTAGTTAACAGATCTGCGTCGTGCGAAGGCAAACCAAATCCCCCAGACCTAACAACCAGTATGGCCCAGGATCACATCACAGTAAGCACCGGGAAACATGTCGACCTCTCTCTCTCCGTCTCCGGTGAACCAACCAGAGGCGCTCAAGCCATAGCAGCGAGGCAGCAAGGGGGCAGGCGATTACCAGGACCGGACGAAGACGGTTGTTCTCGGAGCGCGAGAGGTCGACTTGTCTGCGGACGGTGAGCCCGGCGGCCGCGGCCATGGTTGCAGGCGCTACCAGTGGGGAGACGTGGGGGGTTGGGGGCGGAGTCCGCTCTGATAGCGCCGCCGCACCGGTCACCGCCTGCGAGAGCGAGTGGGGAGTGCAGCCCACGACGATCTTTTGCGGTGACCGACTTGGGGAGGCTCTTCTGACTCTGGAGTGCAGGAGACGGTGCCGATTCTTTTTTCCTTTTTTTTTTCTTCCTCTTGTTTTGGCAGCAGCAGCCCCAGGAGACCGTTGCGATGATACTGTTCCCTTCAGCTTCGGCTGCGGACGAGAATTGTTTAGGAATTTTAGCCATTCCGCGGTCGGTGGGTGTTTTTGCGTGCAGGCCCTATGGTCCTTGCATGACTCAACAAGAGCCCTTCCATTTGTAAACTTCTTTCCCTCGTTTCATTGAGGGAGGCTGGGCACCCCTAACCTAGATGATTTTTATGTTCACTGCTAAGTTATTCGGCATGGGCTTATAAACCTACCGATAAGTTAAAAAAGACTTATAGAATAACTAATTTTTTATAATAAAAAATATTATTGGCTTATAAGCTGAAACGGTTTTTAGCTAAAACTATATAAAATGGTGATGTGATATTAGAATTAAAAGAGATAGATACAATAATTTTTTAGGTACGAAAGTCTGTTTACGCAAGAACCATAAAGAAATATGATAGATAAATAATTAATAGATAAAAAATATATGTTTGAACAAAAATAAATTTTGCAGAAACTACATATTGACAATATAAATTCTATGTGTAATGTGTTCATAATTAAATAGGTATGAAAATCATTTGTGGTTCTAGTATTACGGCTAGCCTAAGTCAAGTGAGTTGATTTGTAGAGCGGTAAAAGCAAAACATTGTTGATATAGACCCCAAAGTAAGCTTGTTCACTATCCAAAAATTGGTTTTCTTTGATCCAGCGAGGCAAAGTTTTACCAACAAAGAAATTGGGGACACCGAGCCATCGTGCTGTAGATCTAGACAAAAGTGCCGATATACAATACCAAAATATGGACCCTTCACTTCTGATCTTGTAGTGCTGAAATAAAATAACTAAAACTATCCTTGCCAAATATTGATGATGGGGCGATAAGGAATGTGTTAGAGAAGCACATGAGGATCCTTCCGCGTGATGGTACACGTGACCAGCACATGATGGTTTCATCCACGTCTGTCCAAAATTCGGATTTAGCATTTGCATTCCGCATGCTGTACATACGGTCAAGTTTTAAAGCGATAACGATGTGCTACCCAGTACCCACCGGTGACGTAGATTGTCCGTATTCCGAAAGTGTGAGGACGACCCGCTGCCCTGGCATCGATTCGGTGGCATGCATGGTAATGTCTCGCAAGATACGTGTACAAGAGATTGGAGGAAACGAAAACGCAATGTGGCATACGTACAAATGTACTTATGTACTGCAAGAGAACGTTGGATGCCGGTGAAGTAAAGAGAGACAGACACCTCCTTATTTAATCACATTAAATGCATAGAATTACTAATACGTACGATAAATAATTAAGGAGATCCAAGGCAGGGGAAACTATCAGACCGTAGGAAAAGAGAGCCTGGGAAAAATGTAAGCAAGTTCAAATGGTTTTTTTTTTTTTTTTTCACCTGCAGCACTAAAAGTGCAGTTGAGCCAAGCTCATTTCGCAACTCGTGGTTTCAAAACATGCACCTCCTCCCGACAACAGCCTGCCAACGGCTATAATCTGGCGCAGCTGCTGCTCTGAATATTTTAGGCCCATGTTTAAGCCATGCCGCCATGGCTTGTCTCCTCTTGACTTTCAAAATTGAAGTCAACCGATGGATCCCCTCGTTAAATTAATATTTAATTCATTCTAAATTATAAAATATTTGAATTTTTCTGTCTCAAATTTGACCACCTATTTTATTCAAAAATTATACAAAATATTATTTATTTTGTTGTGGCTTACTTTATTAATAATTTTTTTAAAGTCAATTATATTTGCATAAATTTTTAAATAAGACAGGGGATCAAATTTGGGGTAAAAAGTCTTAAACATCTTATATAGAAGAACATTTTTGACAAAAATCAAACGTAAATCTTTTTTCTTTCTCCCTCTCATTAGTGGAGTAGTGGGAGTAGTTGTACCAATATTTTCTCCAGAGTTCAGCCGGAAGTTTCGTTCCAGAAGAAGAAGAAAAAAAAAAAAAGTCTCCGGATCGAGCACCACGAAGTCGTGTCGGGACGCATCATTTTCAAACCTGCAATGCTGCACCGCAGATTAATACGCGTGACCCACAACCACAAGAGGCCAAACGCACGTCTTGAGACGGAGCGCAATAAACAGCCGACGCACGCGCTCCCGTGATCCATCACTGCCCGTCTGACAAAAAAAAGAAGAAAAGGAAGAAAATCACCGAGCCGAAGCCGGCGTCCGGGGACCAGCAAACCGTCGGCGACCATGCTCTGCCGAAACGAGCGAGGAGGAGAGAGCAGAGAAGGACAGGGAACATCCGCATCCTGTGGGGTGGATTCGTTCGTCCGTGTTCATCAGGATTGGTTTACCTTGCCGGCCGGAAGCGCGTCAGGTCCGGCGGAACCGCCGTGTTTTTAACGGCATGGACATGGAGCTAAGCGCACGCCGGTCTAGTTAATTCAGCGGCGAGGAGGTCCAGGCGCACGTCTTGTCGGTACCAAATGGCAGTTTGTTGCATTGCGCTGGGAGAAGTCTCGCATGTTTCTGGAGAAATGTATATCCTGATTTTCTTTTTCGTTGTTGTTTCTTTGTTAGGGGAAAAACCATAGGACCAACATCTCATAGATAGTGTCCCACTGGACAGTCCAACCATTAGACTACAGGCCTATTCGTATTTATGCAGTGGTTGCAGATGTGTTATTCGTTGCCGAGCATTTTTGGCTTGAGCATTTAGCTGACCTAAGTTAGCATGCGAGGCTCACAAAGAATATGTCAACCTCAATTAATAATTAATAGATTTTTGTAACTGATGAAAGAAAGGGACTATTTCCATGTGATTCGCTTGTATTCTGCCTGACTGCCTCTAGGAAACACTGCAAACACCAAACGATCCACTTTGCTCGTGTTAGTCGGTCACATGCGTGATGACCGTCAATGGCAGCGACAGCCGACATGCAGGAGCGAAGAGAACATCGGCAGTTTTCTCCTTATTAGAAGCTAGTTAGAGCGACATGAGCGAAGAAAACATCTCACCTGGCCAGCTCCACATCGAAACATTTCAGGAAGGCAGGAACTGGAGATAAAGAGAGCCGCAAAAATGTTCAGCAGCCTTGATGAGCCCTTTATGACAAACGACGACAGCAACGCCCCTAAGCAATGACTGGTTTGAGATCTGACTTCTTGTTGTCCTTGAATGACAGCGGGTAACAAAGCAGGGGACTGTGGAGCTGTTTGGTTCCCTGCATCCGACCGAATCAGGCTGGCGGGATGCAGGGTAACCATGTTTAGTTGCTTGTTTGTGTGCGTCGGCCAGACTCTGGCCATGCAACGAGTACTCCGCAGCCAGGCTCTGAGGATACGCTTAAATCGAGCGTTTTCTGCCAGGCCAGGCTCGGAGTAGATATTAAGTGATGTTAATGTATTTTAAAGATACTTAAAACATAATTAGATAAATTAAAACCATTAAGAGTGTATTTGTACAAAATACAAATTATAATCATAATTTTTAATATTATTATCTAATGTAACTTATCTCCATACAAGTAACTAAATATCATCTCTTCTCAGCTAGGCTTAGTTGGTACAATCAGCTAAACATGATAGTGTTATATGTACTCAGTCTATCCCATATAGTCTGGCTCTCAGATACAAGCCAGACTCTACTGATACGTGAACCAAACAGGCCGCAGTGAAGCTTCGCAGACCAGGATACCGATGACCTTGAACGGACAATGGTGGAAATTGGCTGCGCTGGTGCAATCGGAATTGTTGGGCTTCAAATAAGGACGCAAGCCCCGTTGGAATTGTTGGGCCGTTCAAGTGATTGAGCTGGGCCAATCGGGCTGGGCTCGGGGGGCCACTGGCAGGCATTATATTTTCCTTTTGCATACTCCTGGCAAAATTTGGTGGAGCCGGCTGCCCGCTCGGCGCCCGGCATGATTGATACAGTACGTTGCTGACAGAGAACGTTGGAGATGCCTGCGCTATTGAGGCAACGCGTAGCAGCAGCCGAGAAGATGTGCCTTGCAAGCGACGTGAACTCCCGCGCGGGACACGAGCTGGGAAAAGGCAAAGCTGGCGGCGTTTTTCGGTTTTATCAAAGAAGGAAAAGAAAAGGCTGTTGATTTGATGATGAAAAAGAAAAGCGTCTTTTCCCCGGTGTGTTTCGACCGCGCTCCATCTATCTGTCCATTCCCGGACCTTGCCTAGTCCTAAACACCTAGCTTGTGCACGCATGCTTCCACCCACCCGATCGTGTATGCAATGCATGTCTCTTTCTGTGAAATGGAGGAAGCGCACAGGCAGCTAGCTAGCCCATAGCGTCACTAGTAACAAGGCAGTGCAAATGTATTGACGCAGTGACGCATCCTTTCTCTACAAGTTTTGATTGTTTCCATTTCCAGTTTGCGGATGTGAAGACCCATCCTGTACTTGCGTGGCTTACCCTGTGTTTCCATTAATTCACTAGTAAAAAGTGGAGGTCAATCTCCAGCGCTCACTTTCTCTTTTAATTGGATTATCTTCTTTACCTTTTCCTTTTAGGGCGTCTTTACTTTCGGTGATGACAGAGAACTGAATTTGGCGGTGAAACTATGAGGACGTTTTCCACGTTGGCATCTAAAGAACTGTGTGTGTGTGTGTGTGTGTGTGTGTGTGTGTGTGTTATTAGCGTTCAAAATTGCAAAGGATGATTGTGAGAACGAAACTGTTTCAGACCCGCAGCCTACTCAAACTTTTGTCTAATGTGCTCAACTCGTCTGACGCTCTGACCAATGCCACTACAATATAGTGTTCCACTCATAGAATTCAGACAATAGTGTGCGAGCTAGCTGGTGGTGGTCTCCACTATATCCACTCCAGCCGAGTGAAGGGCATTATTTCTAAGCCAAGGTGCAGGCCTGACTTTTCTTAAAGAGATGCAATCAATATACTTGTTACTTGCAGTTGCAGCACATTGACCTAGATTACACGCTATTTTTTCGCTCCATGGCCTTGTTCTCTTTGGGTAATTTGCGTAAGTTTTTTTACTCTCTCTCCATCACATCAATTTTTACCCGTATATATGGAGCACTAAATTTAAGTAAAAAAAATAACTAATTACACAGTTTAGTTGTAAATCACGAGATGAATCTTTTAAATCTAATTGGGCCACGATTGGATAATATTTATCAAATACAAACGAAACGCTACAGTGTAGAGAATGTAATTTATTTGCGAACTGAACAAGGCGATCTATGTGTCTTTGGCCGTTCTTGATCGTGACCGCTTCATAGTATCATCATTCGATTCATCATCCATTTGAGTGAGAGCGGCAATTGGGGAAGACCCACCGGTCCTTGGCATGTCGGGACTTGGCACATCAACCACGCGGCCGCGTGAGTGCACACAACGTACGGTGTGTGGGCGGACAGTGGACATGTGGACTTGTGTGGGTGTCTACGATGGTGCTAGTGCGTCGCATCGTTCTGCACTCCTCCAGGCGTTTGGCTGCATCTACTATTTGAGAATGCTTCAAGATCGAGGTCACTCAGCTCCAACATAAGTATCATCAGCATATATTTCATGCATGGGAGATGTTGCGAATGTGGTGCATTTTTTTATAAACTTAATCAAAGTAAAAAATTTGACTTAATTCAATATTGAAGACCTACTACATTTTGGAATGAATGGAATATATTGTAACAACCTCACAAGTTGCTCCGTAGTTTTTAGCAGCTTGTGAGAGCCAAATGAGAAATATTTTACACTCCCTTCTCTTGGTTTATTAGTCGTTTTAATAGTATTTTTCTATCAATGCAAATCAATTGTTTTGACTTATCATCTCTAAAAGTTTGCCAAAATTTACTTGGCAATCTTGTGATTTGGCAACTCTCTAAAATGTATGGCAAGTGAAAAAAGAATTTCTCTCTAATAGTTTGGCATAATTTACTTGCCAAATCTAGATCAAACTTACATCAGGAACTCTGAGACAGAAACAAAAGATTATGTTTATGTCCTTCCACCTCTTGAAAACTTATATCGAAACTTTGAGGTGAAACAAAATTATATTTATATCCTTCCACCTCTTCTAATACAATCGGATGCTTGCAAGCACGAAGGCTCTTTTTCCCAACTCTGTTGGAGAAGGTTTTTTTTTTTTTTTGCCAAAAAAAAAAAAAATAACAACCTTGGGATGGGGACTATTGGAGTTGCTCTCAGTCCACTTATAATAAGTCCATCTCTAATTGATTCAAATGAGGTCTTCATTTGTTTGCAACTATACTTTTCACGACATGTTCTTTTAAAAGTTATTTTTCTTCTTTTCCATCCCTGTGTCCTCACGTCCTCAATTTTTCTTAGCTTGGGTTGCCGGGTGTTAAAGGCGGTACTGCATATGAAGGACATTTTTCTTTTGACTTTGTTGGAAAATAATATATTGAGTTGGTTGTTGTGTACTTGTAGGGATGAAAGTTATTGGCACTTAAAATTTGGCCCAAACCAGTTTTAGAATAGGCCTAGGCTGGGTTTAGCACGATCCAAGACAAACTCTATGAAGTGACTCCAAAATAGTACCACATTAGTTTTTCAATAGTACAAGACCAAACCAAATCCATATAAAATATAGGGTACAATACCAATTGACATATCCAACTAAAGAGTTGATCTTTTACCATTTTTTTATTTTTATTTACACAGTCTTTTACCCCTTGTTTCTAACCCTCTTGCTGTCCTACATGTCCCTCAAGGGGTAAAAGACACCATTGATGTTAGGTCGTGTTTAGATGGGGTAGGCAAATCTTTTGTCTTGTCCCATCGAATCGTTGGACACATGAATGAAGTATTAAATATCGACTAACAATAACTAATTACATAGATTATGACTTTTTTACGAGACAAATCTTTTGAGCCTAATTAGTTTATAATTTGACAATGTAGTGCTACAGTAATATATGCTAATAATAGATTAATTATACTTAAAATTTTTGTCTCATTGTATACTGATTAGTTATGTAATTAGTTTTTATTAAAATCCAAACACCCCCCTCCGATATTTTGATGTGATTAGAGTTGGCAATGGGGCGGGTTTAGACCCGAGACCCGCGGTTTTAGACCCGACGGGGCGGGGGGCGGGTCTGATTTTGCCCCCCGCGGGTCTCGGGTTCGGGGCGAGGCTACATTTTGGCCCACGGGGACCCGACGACCAGCCCCGAGCCGGCTCCCCTCTCCTCTTCCCACTCCCACTCCCACTCTCCCGCATGCCGCACACGCTCCCTTCCCTCTACTCCGCCCGTCGGCCCACCCTCTCGAGTCCCCTCTCCCTCCACTCTTCCCTCCTCCTCGGCTCCTCCCCCCCTCCCACGGTCCCACTCCGGCACTCTGCCACCGCCACCCTCTCACAGCCGGGAGCGGGCGCACCACGCAGGCGCCGCGGCCGCCTGAGCCCGCCGGGGCGGGCGCCGCCAACCCTGCGGGCCGCGGCCTCCGCCTCCCGTCGGACTCCGCGCCTCCACCACCCTCCGCCCGCGGCCCTCCGTGCGGATGGCCGGGCGCGGCTTCGCCACTCGCCCTTGCGTCGATCCGCCGTTGATCCGGCCGCCACAGCGCCGATCCGCCGCCCCTGCGTCGATCCGCCGCCCGATCGCCCGATCCGCCGTCGCCCCTAACTGCGTCGGGTCTCGGGGGCCCCGTCGGGTTCGGGGCGAAAATTCGCCCCCATTTGGTGTTTCGGGGCCGGGGCGGGTGTGCAGTTCGGGTCTCAGGTGCGGGTCCGCGGAAGCTCCACCCGCCCCGAACCCGCCCGTTGCCATCTTGAGATGTGATCTGAGGCAAAATTGTTGCCACTTTGCATATAAACACCCCCTTAGTCTCTCCGACGGGCCTTGTCGGAAGGTGTTTGTGGGTTTATCATGAAGAATGTAGTGTCTTATTGGTCTCATTGACGTGTGGGTTGGCCTTGCCATTCAAACTTCCCTCCTCTACGTGTTTAGGTCGTATGCAGCCTCGGCGATCTAGGCACTACCGGTGTGGTGACCAAATAAGTTTCAACAAAAGCTATTTTACTGGCGAGTCTATAAATAGTGCTAATTAACTTGTAAGGCCTTGTTCAGTTGGAATGAAAGTTGCAAATTTTTTCACTCTCTCCGTCACATCAATTTCTACCCGCATGTATGGAGCACTAAATATAAGTAAAAAAATAACTCATTACAGAGTTTAGTTGTAAATCACGAGATGAATCTTTTGAGCCTAGTTGGTGCACAATTGGACAATATTTGCCAAATACAAACGAAAGTGCTACAGAAGTTCGAATGTAAGTTTTTTGCGAACTGAACAAGCCTAAATGTAAATATGTTTTGTTTGTGGGTTCGCCAACAAAACCTGCTTGCATCCCTATATACTACTTTTTGTCCAAAGTTCACGAGTATTCGAAATCGAGGGAAGTAGTAGGACATACCAAAAATTCTTAGGTCCCTGGTTTAGCGTAGGATCAACTGGCTATGTGTTTTGATCAGTTCCACTGTCATATGTATTTTACTCTGATGTATATATTCCATTACCAGACCCATAATCTCCGGTTCTCCACGATAAGCTCCGTAGTTCTGGTTCACTACTTGGGCACCCCTTCCCGTGCCGGTGCCCAACTGCGCATATATCACTGGAAAACTGGATACTGTCGGGTGGAGAGTTAGCACTCACAGTCACAACAACACCCAGCGTGCGATGGATGATGGCGCGGGCGACGAAGGGCGCCGAGGCGCGGCACCGCGCCGTTTGAACTCCGAAGGCGTCTTGGACAGAGCGCAGGCCGATAGCTGCCACGTCCACTGCGCGTCGCCGACAAGCTGGTGCCCTCGCCACGTCGGATAAATGTCGACGCGCCAATACCCGCCAGGCCGTCACGCCCTCGGCCCTGTAATGTACTCCTACTGTACTGTACACCGGACACCACGGCTCCCAATCCTCATCTACTGCGCTGTCCTACTCCTGGCGTGAAGCGGAAGGTCACCGCGCCGCCGAGCCGAGCCGGCCGTGGGCCACCGCACGTCGCCGTTACGTTTACCCGGCGGAGACGACGACCTCGTCCCGCTCGTTCGCGCAGCAGGCGCGCAACCGCCCGAAAATGCCCTCGGGGAGACCGGGGAACCGCGGTCGAGCTCGTCCCTGTTTCCTCGGGGTGAATGAAACGTGGGGCGGTCCCGCCATTCCAGGCCGGGGTTTTCCTCTCTTTTTCCACTGGCGTTTTGGTAACTTCGCCCTCCCGGGACTCGGTCAAAATTGGCGATTCCTGAACAGCCAGCCAGCCATCAGCCAAACTGCCAAAGGCCAGGTGCACGAGTTTCTCCACCGCGCCGTCAACGCGTGCAGGCCCCGAGCGGTAACTTCGATTGCGCTGCAAGTTTAAAAGACTCGTAGTTTTTGCTTTTTTGAAATTGAAATCTGGTGCAGCATGTGGCACTCCGGGGATGGTTGACGTTGACGGTGCACTGTCTGTCGTGGGTGACGGCAGCAGTCGAGGGGATCGGAAGGAAAGAATTGAGAGCGGCCCGGGGGAAAGGGGTCGGAATCGTCTTCGCTGGCATAGTTCAACTTCAATCTAGGATTTAGCTTCAACCTACCCGCTCTGTCCATTTTCGAGCATCGCTACGGTATCTGTATCTCAGTGGAACAGGTATCTGTATCTTAGTCGAACCTTTAATTTCAACTTTGCTTATAAAAAAGTAACAATATTTATATTCCTAAATAAATTTATTACTTCCTTTATCTCAAATTATAACTTATTTTATTACTTCCTTTATCTCAAATTATAACTTATTTTAATAATCTTAGAGAGTCAAAGTTTTTTTAAGTTTGACCAAATTTATATAACAAAAATAATAATATTTATGGTATCAAAAAATATCATTAGATTTTTTATTAATTATATTTTCATAGTATACCTATTTGATGTCGTAAATCTTTATATTCGAAGATTCTTGGAATGACTTATTATTTGGAATAGTGGAGTATAATATAGTGTAAATATTATATCTAGTTAAGAAGTCACGGAGCACTTGCTGTTCCATGCTAAAGCACATGTGACATGTCTAAGGTCCATTATAGTCTCATGTGCTTGTTGTCTTATGCTAAAGCATAGGTCTATGGCCTATCCAGTCTCATATGAACTATGATGCCAATGTGTATGGATAAGATAGAGATTCGAGGGTTTCTCAACCTATGTGAGAAGTATATGGATGAGATAGGATTTAGGGGTTTTTCTCGATCTATATGAAAAGGTCTTCTTTCTAAGCACAATACTTTGGGGCCTGTGTTCTGTTACTCCGCTTTTTAAATAAATCCATAAAAGGAGTACGATTTTTGTAGCTGCAACAATTTTGCCCAACCAGACCGAGCATCGGCAGGAGAGCTTTCTTTTTACAAGCGGCCAGCACTAAAGTTTTCCGAGTCTAGCACAGAAGGTTGCCCACAGCAGACACGGTGCGCATGACTTTTAGCCAAAACAAAACTACACATACGGAGGCACGAACCAAACCAAGCGTGCCTAACAGCGCGGTACAGCACACGGGCCACGCGGTACCCCTGCTCTGCTCCACACAATGTGCGCTGCCGGCGCCACGACCGGCAGCGAATCAACGCCCGGTACCGAGGAGACCCTCTCGCCCGCTCGGCCGGCCGGCGTGGTGGCCAGCCAACCAATTCGGCTGTCCCAAAGCACACCGCGCTTAGGCTTTCCAAATCCGGATTTCGTCATTGTCAAAAAAAAATCCGGATTTCGCGACCGCATTGCGTTCTCCTCCTCCGAAATCCGAATGCGGGGAGAGGGAAGGGATCCGCCGCGGGTGCCCCGGCCCGGGCCCGCCACGCATGGCCACTGATCACTCCGCCACTTCCTCCTCGTCAGCTCGCCGGCCCAAAGTGGGTCACCGGCAAAATAATCCGAATAATTGCGCCGCGAATATGTTTGCCTCGCCTCGTCACGGCGAGGAACCTGTGCCTGCCTGATTCCACTCGGCTGTAGTACAGTAGTACTGTAGTAACATTTTCCTTCTTTTATTTATTTCAGATTTAAGAAAAGACGCGTGTAGGAGTAATAGGAGCTGGGGGAATCAGGCTCGTACAAGTAGCCCTCACTCCGGTCACTCGTACTACAAATACGGAGCAAGTTTTAAATGCAGTACTACTACAAGAAACAGATTCATTTTTCTGGGAGGGCCAGAAAGTTCAAATTACGGTAGTAATAAAGTAATTACGAAGCCTAAAAGACTAGGCAATCCAACTGCCTATACCGTGGGGCAGGTGGAAAAGGGGCGAGTGGCGGGCGAGTGACTGGCGAGGCAGCGAAATCCACAGTGCATTTGTTGCGCGCACGGACTTTTGGCAGCCATTCAATGACCCACCACCAGGCCGCGCTCATCGCTTCCACCTCCATCCACCCTCGCTGCCGCCGCTCCGCTGCTGCCTTTTCCCCCCACTTCCTCCACGCCTCCTCCTCGCCTCTCCTTTTCACCCGCTCCCCCTCGTCTCCTTCCTCCCGCTCCCGCTCCTGCTCCCCTCCCGCCATGGCGTCGTTCGTCGCGCACCACCACGGCTCCTCGCTGGTAAGCCCTCCTCTCTCTCTTTCTCTCGGACGGTTGCTGCAAGAAAAGAAGGATAAGAAAAAGTCGTTCTTTTCTCCGCGCTTCATTTTTCTTGCTTCTCTTGGAAACTGACGAGAGCTTTGTTTGCTTCTCTTTGCTGGTG
Source organism: Chrysopogon serrulatus (assembly GCA_015844335.1). Lineage (NCBI taxonomy): Eukaryota > Viridiplantae > Streptophyta > Magnoliopsida > Poales > Poaceae > Chrysopogon > Chrysopogon serrulatus. The sequence goes on along the minus strand of JADLZL010003550.1, from coordinate 13,547 downwards.
TCTGTGTGCGCGGCGGTTCCAGCTGGAGAGAGAGGGCACGATGTCCGCCCTGGCCCTGAGGAGTAGCGTCAGGCTGCCGTGCGACGCGGCTGAGGAGGTGGCCGCTGGGCCGGCGGCGTGCGGAGCCGCGGACAGGGCGGCCGGCGCCGTCTTTGCGGACGAGTTCTTCGTGGAGGACCTGCTGGACCTCGAGGACCTCTGCGAGGTTGACAAGGACTGCGCCGAGCTGGACGAAGCAACCCCGCCGCCGGCGCCGGCGACGGGGGCCGTCGAGGAAGAGGACAAGCTGTCCAGTGACTCCCACGGGTCCTCGGTGGTGTCCTACGAGCTCATGACGCTCCCGGTGCCGAACGCGATGATTGACCTCCCCTTGCCGGTAAGCGCGGAACGACTTTTGACCCCGTCCTTTGCCGGCAAGGCGGCGTCTTTCTTTTTTTTTTTTTTTTCTCCCCCACCCTCTCTCTCTACACAAGGTTCCATTTCCGCGCCTTGGTTTGGTTGTTGAGGTTTGGGTGCGTGTGCAGGCCCACGACGCCGAGGAGCTGGAGTGGGTGTCCCGTATCATGGACGACTCGCTCGCTGAGCTCCCGCCGCCGCCGAAGCTACTGGCGGCGCCGTTGGGACTGGGAGCGGCGCGGCGGCCGCTGGAACGCGCGGTGCCAGCGACGGCGGCTGGCCCTATGCGGAGCCCGACGCCGACCATATGCGCGCTGTCGACGGAGGCGCTGGTGCCCGTGATGAAGGCGAAGCGCAGCAAGCGCGCGCGGGCGTCCGTGTGGTCGCTGTCCGGCGGAGCACCGCTGTCGGAGTCGACGACGTCGTCGTCCTCCACGACCACCACGTCGTCCTGCTCCTCCTCGTCCGCCTCGTTCTCGCCGCTGCTCCTCCTCCCGGCGGACTCGTCGTCCCTCTTCCTGTCCTCGTCGCACCTCCTCCTCGACGAGACGCCGCGGCCCAAGAAGAAGTCCAAGCACGGGAAGCACGGCAAGAGCGGGGGCAAGCCCAAGAAGCGCGGCCGCAAGCCGAAGCACCACCCCAGGCCGCCCCAGTTCGCCGGCGGCAACGGCGGCGCCGCTGGCTCCGCGCCGGCCCAGGGCGACCGGCGCTGCAGCCATTGCGGCGTGCAGAAGACGCCGCAGTGGCGCGCCGGCCCCGAGGGCGCCAAGACGCTGTGCAACGCGTGCGGCGTGCGTTACAAGTCCGGGCGGCTGCTCCCGGAGTACCGGCCGGCGTGCAGCCCCACGTTCGTGAGCAGCATCCACTCCAACTCCCACCGCAAGGTGCTGGAGATGCGCCGCAAAAAGGAGGACGTCCATGGCCCGGGCCCGGGCCCGCTCCCGGTCCAGGTCCCGGCCGCGCTTCTGCTTGGGCCGGCCGTCGCGTCGTTCTAGCCGGCGCTGTACATTTTTTCCCGTCCCCGGTGGAAATTATTATTAGCCTGCTGTACCGTACTTGGATTTTTTTTTTCTCTTCTTCTTCCACCTTCTCTATATTTATTTAGTGCTAATTCTGTTGTACTAGTATTTAGCTAGAGCTCAGAATTGTAGAAGCTTTATTAGGTCGAGTTAGGTCTAGGGGTTAAGATTTCCGCGGTTGATTAGGTTTGTTAGGGTATGTATGGCCACAGTACTTGTGGCAGTAGTTAAGAACTTGGTGAGGCTCTCCAAAGAAAAAGCTTTGTGTTTGGCCTGCCTGCCCTACGAGGAATGATGTTGTCATGTGTTGTTGAGCCTCGCTACTGCGAAGAGGCAGAAGTGACAAGAAAGTTTGGCATGCCTGCCGCGGAACAAGGAACTGATTGCCTTGTTGTAATCGAGGGGGTGCCTTGCCATGTGTTGCCCATCATCACTACTCACTAGCATTCCATCGTTGCTTTATTTGGTGCTATTGGTGCCATACTGTGCTTGTATCCTTCGCAGGACTTTCCGATCGATAAGTTTTAATTTTTCCGATAAGCTGCAGCGAACACGACATTGTTGCTTCACAAAAGAGCATACCAGACTTCGCTGATGGAGATAGAGCAATTCCGAGAGCTGCACATCTTTGCCTTATAGGTGCAATGATCTATAATATGGGGGTGCAAATATGATGATTTTTTTTTTTTGTTTTTTCTAGTGTGTTTAATTTTGCATGGGTGCCACCATACCCCAATCAAGTCTTTGAATATAGCTCCATCCCTACGGGACTTGGCTTGTTTGGAAGAGCTCTAGGTCAAGAAAATGGATTTGAAACCACTGTAGAGCAGTTCTACCATGGGTATAGGATTCTATTGGTACCGAGAAATCTGTTTGGGGAGCTCCACATTAGATATGCTGGGATGGCCTACTATAGCCCATGAGCGAGAGCTTTTCCTCCCCTTAGTCTCACTCTCATTGCGAGCCCGAGCCTTAGGCTCATTCCTTTTCTACTTTCTTGCCATCGCCTCGACTTGATCGAGGGTACCCATGCAATGTTCGGGCTTGTCGATGGCTAGGAGCAGCACTGCTAGTGTCGCAGGGCGCGGGACTAGCCAGGGTGGCCTAGGGAATGCCATGTGTGTTACCATGTTAACATGTGTAATTGGTGACCATTATGGTGTACTGATATAACGTAAGGACATACTCTCTCTGTCTTTTTTAAGGGTCGTCGTGTGTTTTCGTGCCACATGTTTAAGTCGATTTGTATAAAATACGTGCAATATTTATGTCTCCAAATAAATTTATTAAAAAAACTAGATCTAAAGATCTTTTCGAAGATACTAATTATGATACTAATCGATGATATTTGATATTTATTAAAATTACCGGTATTTGTTTCTCAAGAAGCAAATGACAGTTAAAAAGAGATGGAGGGGTACTCTATATATACCAAAATAAATAACTCTCTAGGCTTTAAAAATTGTTTAAAATAAGTAACATTCTAGATAAACTTGGAACACTGCCTCATAGGATTTGGTTGATTTGCCAAAATTAAGGCTTGCTAATTTTCTCTTTTTATATAGTTTAAAAACTTTTTAGAGACTTGATAAAAACTTTGGCCATAAAATTTTGTTTAGCAATAAACCAATTAGTGACTATAAATTTGGACATATCATAATTTTGGTTAGGTAAAAATTGATAGCCAACCAATCAGGCCCCTAAGGCCGAATCCAAGAGATATTTACTGAGAAAGAAAAGAAGATATGCATGTCTCTTTTTTTTCGACGTTCTTAACTCGTCTAACAATTTCTGAAACTTAATTATTATGGGACTAAAGGAGTGTAATTGTTAGGCATATCTTAAAAACATATGAAAATGAAATAAATAAGTGTTTATCCTAAACTAAAATGGGATCCCATAAAAATGGATAGAAAACACCTTTACACTATTTTGTAAAATATGGAAACAAATACCACAAATAAGAAAATGGAGGAAGAAAAAAAAAATAAAACGGTGGGTTGGAGGCAGATTTTTTTCATTTTTTTTAATCTCTATAACCTTAGTACTATTTGTAATGCTCAATGCACTGTAATATTTTATTTAGCTGCACATAAATTTATCTGAATCCATATGAGGAGTGGGTTATAGTGGAATTTGCACTAAATTCTACTCTAACCATTCTCAGTCCATGCGGATTGGAGGTGTATTGAGCTGCATGCCAAGCAAGTAAAGGATTGAGGTGAAATCGTGAGAAGCAGTGGTAGATTTGCTGCCCCGCGAAATGGATACAATTGGATTGGAAATACTCGTATCGTAGTTCGTAGGTTGGACGGTTGGAGTATCTGCGTACTAGTACTGCTAGTCTGTGCTATGGCCCTATGGGCAACCTGAGCTCTGTGTCCGTCTGGTGTACTCCTACGTAGTACGACACTAGTACGACTGTGAGGGCATGAGCTTGCGTGCATGGGCGGCAGTGATCACCCACCTCGAAACCAGCCGCGCCTTTTTTCTTTTGCTGTTGCTCTCGGTCTCGCGCCTTGTTTAGATCACTCTCCAAATACCAAGTTTTTTTCTCTCTCTCCATCACATCAATTGTTTCCCGCATATAAATAGTATTAAATATAAATAAAAAAATAACTAATTACACAGTTGGGTTATAAATCACGAGACGAATCTTTAGAGCCTAGTTGGGCCGATTGGAAATTTTTACACAAACAAACGAAGTCTTCTGCGACTTTCCAATCTCTCTCCTCTCAAATTGTTTCCCACATGTAAATAGCATTAAATATAAATAAAAAAAAATAACTAATTACATAGTTGGGTTGTAAATCACGAGACGAATCTTTTGGCCTGGTTGGGCCATAATTGAACAATATTTACTGTCAAATGAAGTGCCTCGTCTTTCTCTCTCTTTCCAACCCCAATCTAAACAAGGCCCGACGACCTCGCGATTCTGTCCAGGTGCCTCGTCTGTCGTGCACCGCGCAATTTAATACTCCATCCACACAAATGCTTTGGCGGCAGCAGTAGCAGTCGGTAGCAGCGCTGGGGCAGGGGACGCTGCAATGCAGGGCCTCGTGATGTGCCGGTGGCCCGTGTGCACCCCGCTGCGCGCTTTGAAAAATTTGCTGTCCGCGGGATCCTTCTGACCATCACGTAAGGTAAGCACACAGACTTTGGTACTGTACACAGACTTTGGTATTGTACCACTCAATCCGTCCAAAAATATTTAGTCCTTTTTTGAACATTTTAGCTAAAAAATAATTATATTTCTTTTTCAGGGCAGAGGTAGCATTACACAATATTTGGAGCCTACATGTTAGTAAAATAAATAAATGATAGAATTTTTCAGCAGACATTTAATTTAATAGACTCTCAAATTATTGCCAATAACAGTCATTGTATCTTTTTATTTCACAAAAAATATTATTATAAAAGTACATAAAGTAACCCTTAAGTTTGCACCTAAAATATCACCTATGCAAAATAAGAGTTAATGTAAAAGTAACTTCAAATATAAATTACCCATCTCTTACTTTACAAATGACAATATGAAGTAACCCGCGATTTACATCTAAATTACTCGCATACGCCATTATAGATAACATAAGGTAGCACGTTTAATTGGTATCTAAATCGTGCACCTTTGCCGTTTTAAATTTAAAACTCAGTGTAATGGAATAGTGCCATCATGTAAACCAAATAACATGCATATAAATTAGGGAAGATTCATTTAATAGTTCATCAAGCATGGAACTTAACAATGCATGTATCAAGGATAATGACAATTCACTTTAAATTATATTAATATTCTATGCAATGCATTGAAGAAATTGTTGTTATAAATATTTTCATACATTCTAAATAAAATGTTAAGTCATATCAATATTGCAATTTAAATTTTAGCACTCTATATTCTTTATAAAATAATACTATCAGACATATAATTATAAAATATATCAAATTCAACATCATCCTGGGTGCCATAATATAACATGAATTAACTATTTATTAATTTGTATACCTAAGGGTATAGCCTAACCTATAATTGTTAAAAAAAAGGGAAATTGGAATAAAATATATAATACCCACTAGAGTTTCAACTAAACATGTGGATAAAAAATTGCAACAACTAGTAAGATCAAAGGCTGAAATTAAGCTAAGATTCAGAATATGATGTTATAAGGATGCATCAAGCTTTTATATGTTAAGACATGGGTATAACGGTAAGCACTATTCTTTATAAAAATTAATGCTAGTTTACTAATAAAAAATGAATGTCTTTAATTCTAGATAGATTAGTTCAGATCAAAGATATCTTTGACCTTCCTGATCTTTGAGATAATTTTAGAGCAAATTGGTATTGTTAATCTTAAGGGTCTCTTTGGCAGGGCAGGAGAAGCCAAAACATAGATTTAATGCACTAGCCCACAAAAGGTGTTGAAGTAGGAGAAGCCCCACATTCCAGTGGCTTCACCTGCACAAGTCATTGCTTTGTTGCAGAAGTCATTTCTCTGATAGGTGTTTAATAGGGCTTTACCTAAAGCTATAGAGAAGTTGAAGCTAAAGTTACCGAGAAGCCCTACTTGAGAGGCCATATATATTATCATCTTAGGGTTAGTATTATTGTCTCCTTCGTCTCACCTCAGACTCATCTACCACTAATCTGCAACGTTGTAACGTCGTGGTGGAGGCTTCAGCGATCGTTTATGGCATCAAAGTAATAAGATTTCAACCTATGACTAAAATCCTTATTTTTTAATACTATCTTGAGCTCATTGGCGGTGCTCTTGATCTCGCCACGTCCTTATATAATACCAGCTGAATAGGCTCGAGCCTTTTTTTAATACAATCTTGAGCTCGTTAGGCCAGTCTCAATGGTGAGTTTCATTTCGTTGTTTCCAAGACTGCCATGTCACATAGTTTTAAATGAAACTCGGATGAAACTCCCACTGTCAATGCATAGTTTCATTCTCTAGTTTCATATGCAATTAATTTCATGACTCATTGAGAGTTGGTACTCGTGCCAAGAGAGTGTCATCCCCATGACACTCATTTCTTCTCTCTTCTTAAATACACTGCCATATCATCGAATATGCTTATGTGGCAACGTATTTAATGCAAATGAAACTCACATGAAACTCCCACTGAGACTAGCCTTAGCGATGCTCTTGATCTCACCACGTCTTTATTAGTCAACTTATAATACTAGCCTATTCGACTGGTATTATATATAAGTTGATTAATAAGCCGAAACAAATGATTTTTGTGAGAGAAAAATACTGTTGCAATGGTTAATGTTGATGCTCTTGATGTCAATCTAGGTTAGTGTGTAGGAATGGATCCTTCCTTCCCTTCCTCTATCCCTCCGACACCTGAGAGTCATTAGTTAATGTGGTGCTTGGTAATGATAATGATATGGCAGTGTGTGTTTGGAGTTTGATGATTGGTATGGTGCTCTTCAGATATGCATAATAATGGCAGCCGCTTCGGTGGTAGGCTCCCTCCTTGGTGTGTGATGACATTTGACACTTGTTGAAATAAGCTTGTTTATTTAGTTAGTCTGCCCATAGTTGTTTTTTCTAGTGTTTCCCCTCTTTTCCTTAATATGGTATTTTAGGCCGTAGGGTTGTTTTTTTTTCCTGCTATATCGATTGACACTAGAATTGTCGTGTGTAGTTCATAAAACAAAATAAACACAACAGCAATTAAAACATAGAAATAGGATGCACTAGCATCGTGTAATCCTATCGATTAAAAAAATATTGCAAATTGAGGGAAAAAAAACGTTTAGATAGGACGTAGAAAAACATGCAAATTCAGTAAGATAGTGTTGGAAGAAGAAAACTCTGCATGAGGTTCAGTTGCTTGGAGGTATACTCCATTAAATTCCTTCTGGAAGTATGAAACTATTCCATGAGTTCAGAGTTTTATATGATCTGTGTTCAATTCTTTGCTCCAAAGGGTTTTACTCATAATTTTTTTTGACTAAATTTGGGGTTTTACTCCAAAATTTGTACTAAAATTGAATCCTCTATATTTCCAGTTTTTAATTTGTTATATGTACGACGAAGAGGGTTCAAAAAGGGTATGCCACAGCGGACAGAGAGCTGGAGAGCCACCAGCAATTTGCGTGGCAGCGCATGTGCACCTTGAATTCTTGGAACCGCCTGCGGCGGGAGCACGGAGCGTTGCGTATGGTATGGGCAACGGAGAGCCAGGCTGCTCTGATCTGCCGTCAGAATTTGGTATCCGCAGGCCGAGCAGTAATGAGAAGGTGAGACGCGGAGGTGGGTTTGGGCGGGACGAACAAGCGGATCACGCGAACCGCCGTCGCCGTCGTGGGCGGGCCACCGCCCGAAACCCCGGCGGCAAGGGCCGGCCAGATGTCATGAGATGGGACGGGATGATGCGGAGCGGTTCTTCGTCATGTGACCCGCTGGCCGCTCTGGCTCTACCGTCGACGGCGCGTTGGGCCTTGGCGGATTAAATTATTGTACGCCCGGGTTCGTTAGTCATTACTAATTGCTGAGCACGGGTAGATAGATCCTGCTTCTACTCATCCCAGTACAAAGGGTACTACTTAATTAATTGCTGTATAAGTATACTAGATTTGTACGGAGTACTATCCTTGTGGCATCCGATGTCAGATTATCTACCATGCAACAGAATGGCATGAACCTACCTCACAGCAGCATGCTTAGGAGTAGGAATGACAATGCGTACCCATAACTCTGAAACTCCGATGTACTTTTACCTACTATATCAAGGTGTAGGTTAATTTACTTATCCATAGGCATTAATGGAAAGAATCCATTGAGTTTGTTGGTAAGTGTATACTCCCTCCGTCTCTTGGTGTACGTGCCATAAGTTTAATTTGATTTGTAGAAAATACATGTAATATTTATATCTCTAAATAAATTTGTTAAAAATTATATTTAAAGATCTTTCTAATAATATTAATTATGAATCTAATCAATGATTTAGTATTTATAAAAATTGCAGTAGTTATTTCTCTTGAAGCGAGAAAAGACGTATATTTAGAAACTAAGGGAGTAGTTCTCAAGACTATTTGAATCAATAAACCCAAAGGTATTATATTTCTATTACATTTATTACATAATTGTCTATTATTTGCTCATGTAGTCATACTTTAATGCGTGTATTATATCTATTTTTGAGTACGGGAAACTTGTGGCTACCCATACCCATATAGGTATGGATATGGGTACAAATTTGAAAGGTCCAATTGGCTAGAGGGGGGTGAATAGCCTAATTAAAAATTCTACAAAAGCACTAGATGAATCGGTTAGTGACAAAAATGACGCTCAAGCGAATTTTACGCTAGCCTACAAGAGAGGGGGTTTGCAAGCCTCCTAACCAACAAACTAGCAGCCTAGTATACTAGAGCACACTAAGAGTAATGTCCTTAGCAATAGAATTATTCTACACAATCTAATATACTACTTGCACAAAGTAAAGGGGTGATCAAGGTATGCAAACCGAGCCTTGTGGATGAAGCCAATCACCGTCTTGTTGATTTGATCAATAGCAATATGAAGAGCCAATCAACAAGAGTACCAATATGATCTCGAAGGATCAATCCACAAGAATGAGGGAGACTCCAATTTATCCCCCGAGGTTCACGTGCTTGCCAACACGATACGTCCTCGTTGTGTCCCCCTTGACCACGTGGTTCGGTGGCTAATCGATATCACACACCGAGCCTCACAAGGAGCCACAAGAACCTACCAATGGCTAGGAGTTGAATGACACTCGCATTCCACTAGAGTACCTTTTGCAATCTCTCGCGGGGAAAGGTCAAGAACCCCTTACAATTCACCGAGGTGAGGCCAAGAACAATCACCGGCTTGCTCACACCTCTTCACCGCTGCTCCAACCGTCTAGGTGGTGGCAACCACCAAGAGAATAAGCAATCACGCAGCGAGAACGATCACTAGTGCCACTAGATACAAGAACTCACAATCTCTCTTTGGATGCAAGCAATCAAGCAAGATGAGAGGGAGGAGGTTGGCTCAGCTCTAGGGTGCTCAAGAATGATCAAAATATGCAAGAGTTGCTCCCCAAGCCGGCCAACATGCTTATATACCCACCACTCAAACAAACCAACCGTTATGCATTTGGTGGGGCTAACTCGGGGCCATCGGACGCTCAGATGCCTAGCATCGGACGCGTCCAACGCCTGCCCCACAAGCCACAGATCATCGCCACATGTCTTCGTTTGAATTTAACCATTACCCGCGCACTGAGGAAGCGTCGGACTCTCAGGTGACACTCACCGGACGCGTCCGATGCATGCACGAACGCTCTGAAACTATGCGCGTCAGATGAAACACGTCGGACGCTGGGGGAGCCACCTGACTCAACTCATAGAGCTCCCAAAACCGGCACACACCCATCGGACACGTCTGATGGGGTGGCACCGGACGCCCTAGCGTCAGATGACCTTACCACGCACGTTCTGACAACTGAATTGCTTTGGATCGGACGCGCAGGTGAAAACTCATCGGACGCGCAGATGCAATCGCTGAGCAGCGCCAATCTTCACAGGGTCATCGAACGCGTCTGACGCCTCGGGACCCAACGTCCGATGCCCTAAAAGAGCTTCTTTCACTCTGAAAATCTCCGAGTCCCGCCTCGCAAGCTCGGCGGAAGGGGTTTTCACCCAAACCCCATCAACCCTTGCTCTCATGTGCCAACACCAAAGTGTCTCACCACTTGTGCACGTGTGTTAGCATTGTTCAAATGAATTTTGCAAGAGTTAAGTTAGCACACTAGGTTCTAATACAATGCATAAAGTCAAACACCTAGTGGCACTTGGATAACCGCTTTCGACAATGATCACTCCTCTTAATAGTACGGTTATCTATCCTAAATGTACTCACACCCTCTATGGTGTCTTGAGTACCGAAAGCAAATGGCCCTATTGGTTATACCTTTGCCTTGAGCCCATTTGCCTCCATTTCATCTCCTCTTTCTCACTTGGAGCACTTGTGGTCATCACCATCCATCATCTTGCTCCATCTAGAGTGGACCATCCGTGCTAAAACTACATACATACTTAACCAAATGGATTAGTCTAAGGTTTCATCAATTAGCCAAAACCAAACTAGAGCTTTCAAAATTAATTACACCCATACATAAGTACGGGTTTCTTCGTACAAAATAAGATCTAATAGATATATGTGGATGATGCCAATTGGTTACAAATTCATTGCCATCTAGGCGTGGCCGTGCTTATATGTACCGTGGCTTTTCTACATTTGGAGTGCGTTTCTCTCTTTGTTTTGTTTTGGACTTTACTTCAACCCTCTTTTCTCAAAGTTTCTACTTTCTTGCGCAATATAATAACCAAAATGTGAGTTCTTATATATAATGCTATAATCGTATCGGCAAGGCCTTTTGGATATCTGCAGCCTGCTGGCACACCTATGTTGGCTCATTGGCTGGTGCTCATGAATTATCAGAAACCAGGAGGCCTACTAATCCTTCATCAACTTGTTCTAATGGCGCACCCGCTTCTGGGAAACAGCACATGTTTAGTTTAGCTTTTGATTTGAAAACTGAAGCTGTCCTATTGAAAATGGCCAGCTTTTGACCGGGACGGCGCGCGTCCTAACTAAAAGCGTCGGTTTAGGAACACAGAAAATGCGCTGTAAGGAGAGGAGAATTACAACTACTACGTACTATACAGTTTCCACGGTTATTGCGTAAGATTGATTCTTCAGGCACCGGGATACACGATAGTCGATAGGGAGCTGTCCCCGTCTGTCTTGAAAATTATGGGTCATGAGATCGATCGATCAGGCCGCCGCGCCATTCCTCGTTTTCTAGCGTGAAAGCTACTACTAGTTGTCTGAGCTGAGCTGAGCTGGAATCAGAGTCTGGAAAGCGACGTGAGGTGCTGACTGCTGAGGTGCCCTCAACCTCTCCCCACTCTATAACGGTCTAACGGAGGTCCCTTGGTTCTCTTTTTTTTTTCACAGATGTTGTTTTTTTAATTACATAGTATAACTCAAAACACTCACACTTTTATTCTGCTTCTCCGAAGACTAGGTTGGCTAATCATTAAGATTGACGAAGTCACCGCAGACGTCTTGTTGTCGACGAAAACATCGACTACCAAATGCCCTTTCGCATTCACATAAATATTGTTCGGCAGGCCCTCCACGAGTGATCCAAAACTGTATGTTATTTAGTCAAAGGTGATTTTTTAGTGAACTTTGTAAAAACTTCAGAGTTAACATGGCATAGCATCCCAAAACTAAGTTTAAAAAAAAGAAGTTCCTCTTTTCTTTGTGGTTAGCTCTATGCACATACTGGTTTCTTTAAAAAATTCTCAAAGCACATACTCTCCTAGTCCTATAAAAGGTATCATTCTTACTTATCGAGAAGTCAAATATTTCTAACTTAGAAAAATTATGTTCTTCCCCATTCTAGGAGTTCAATTGTAATTTTACCCATGTTTTTTTTTTTAACTTTATGATTTTATCCTTCCTATTTTGAAATGAATGATCTATTTGCCTCTGGCTTGGAAGTCCATTAGATGGACATGAAATAAATAAATAAATAATCCAAATCTAAAAAATAAAGACGAAATGACCAAATCTGATTTGAAATAACTGCAAATTGTGCCGAATGTATGTGACAAAATCTAACCATTTTTGTCAAAACAATATAAATGTCTTATTCCAAATCAGGATTAAAATCACAAATAACCATAAAAATCAAGGGCAAAATCATATGGGTATATTTGTCCTTCTGTACAAAAGTTAACATAGTTATGAGAGAATAACAAAACAAGGATAAAGTAGTGCATCGTCTTGAGAACACAAGGGTAAATTCATAAAGTAAAAAATAGAGAATCACGATTTTGACACAAAATAGCTTATAGGCTTATAGAGCAAGAGCCCCTTTTAACATTAACTAAATATATAGAAGACAATATTAATATTTATAGTACATAATAATTAATATTATTAGATATATTATTGAATTTATTTAATAATAAATTTATTTAGAGATACAATGTTAATAATATTATCTATAAATCTTGTTAAAGTTGAGAAAGTTTAATTGACATGTTTTCCTTAATATCACTTTATAATTTTATGTGCATTTATTTTTTTATGGCCTTATTAATGTTAGAAAAAGTTGCAATAGTAGCGTTTTCATTTTATTTTGGCAAATATTGTCCAATTCGGCTCAAAAGATTAAATCTGATTTACAACTAAACTATGTAATTAGCTATTTTTTACTAACATTTAATGCATATATACGGGTAGAAATTAATGTGATGGAGAGAGAGTGGAGAATGTTGCAACTTGGGGGGACTGAACAAGGCGTATATATATGTTTTCAGTATCAGTGTCTCACAGTTTGAGCCGTAGTGACATGCGCGATGTGCATTTAGAGCAGCCATAGGTGGGGTCCAGACGATTTTAGAATATCTAGAGCAGCCATACGTGGCGTCCTTGAAATCAGCAGGGTTTAAAGGAGGCTCTTGGGAAGGATCTGAGATAATAATCATACAAAGTGGAGATTTTTTTTCATTTTGTGTAAAAAACAAGTGGAGATTTTGAAATGGTTGGTTGCTCTAGTTCATTCCCTGTGACTCGGTTAAGCCACACGCCGTGGATCAATTCGACTGCACCTGTGCCCACAGTGATCTTCGGCCGTCCAATCAATTTGGCCCATGTATTTCTGCATATATCTTTGTTAGTGCTTAATGATATATGTGTTCCCTCCAATCATTTTGTGCCATGTATTTCTGCATTTCTTTATCATGGAAGTATTGGAGCTTTCGTTCCAGTTTAGAAATAGCTAGGCTTCCTGGCAGATCATTTTTACTAGTACTAGTGTATGCTGCTTTACCGTAAAAATGATCTGCAACCAGCAGACACTAGTACTAGTAGTAGATTGATTACAAGCCACGGGAGACGCGCATGAGTCGTCGCAAGTGGTTGCACCCACGCCACGCCACGGCTGGGCTAGCCTAAGCACATCTCGATGAGTGGTTGGCTGGCCGACGCCGACGGTGACGGCGGTTAACCGCCACGACAGCGAATTCTTGTTGGTAGCTCACCAGCACAGTGCAGTGAGGTCACTCGGTACTGGACCAAGACCAAA
>JADLZL010003548.1:0-40187 GCA_015844335.1 Chrysopogon serrulatus | reverse complement strand
TTGTTTTGAAGCCGTGGTGAGCCCTGAATCGATCTAGGTGTTGGTTGCGCCTATGTCGCCGCTTAGCCGAAACAGCGGCATGCCGAGCGCCGCGTTACCTGCCGCCACGCCACTGGGCCAGGCGTGTCTAAGGACGCGAGGAGTCGCGGCTGGGGGTGTGTTGAGTTCGTGCTGCTATGATGAGTCGGTTGCCGTGCTCGGTTTTTGCTTGAGGAGGTCCCGTGAGCCTAGCCGCCGTCGCACAAGGCCGAAAGCCGCCATGGTTGCCGCCGTGCGTCCCCGGTGGTCAACTAGGGCCGAGTAGTAGCTCGGGGTGCGATATGATGTGAGGAGTTCGCCCGGTGCGCTTGGTTTCGTCCGGAGGGCTCGCCGCCGGCAATAACCGCCAGCGGCCGCCGCCGCCTCCTCCGCTTGTAGAGATAGAAGGAGGAGAGAAAGAAGCCGACAGCCGGGTCCCGCATGTCGGAAGAGAGAGAGGGAGGCACAAAGGCAGGGCGCCCGGCAGCGTACAAGGCTAGGGGTGCTTGGGCCGTTGGGCCACACAGTGAGCCCTGTAGAAAAAGGGAATGCTTTTTCTTTTTCTAAATTTATTTTCTAGTGCTGTTTCATAATGATTTATTTTGGGCAGTTAAAAATAAAACAAAAATATGTGTGTGCTCCCCTGTGCTATGCTCTACACCAGAAAAAATACTAACTTTGCTTTTCCAAAAATTTTGTTTATGCTATAAATTGCTCTTTTAATTGATAAATGCAACTTCCATGATTTTTAATAAATAAAATATAATTTCAAAAATCATGAAATTTTTTTGTGTGCTAATTAGATGATAATGATCTTAATTATAAAGTTTGATCATGTTTTGACTAATTTTTTGTATTATGCTTAATTAATACCTCAATTAATTAATGTTTAATTAATTAATCCCTTGATTAATTAGGGTTTGATTAATCTCCAATTAGTAAGTCTAATTAGTGGCTTTCAACAACTATAAAAATGGTTAATAAATTAGTAATTAACCTTAATCACTACTAGGGTTGCTTGATTTTGGGATTGAGTGATGACCCTAGGTCATTAACCCTAATGACGTTTGGCATTTTATGTTGATTACGTACCGTTGGTCCGTCGTCGTCGACGCTAGCTATACTTCTGTAGTGCAACCTTACCGTGAAGGAAAGTTGTACTCAAGATAGACTAGTTATCGTTGCACCATTATCGCATGTCTTTTATTACTACATTGTAATCATGCATCTCAATCGTGTAGTTGTGTCGTCTGAAGGAGGGTTTGATCCGACTCCCGTCTCTGAGGAAGGCTATCAGTGTGAGGAGGTTGGTCCTGATTTCGGCAGTGCCATCACTAAGCCTAACTTCGTCGAGCCCCAAGGCAAGCCCCGGATGCATTCAGATCTTTCCTTGTATTTCGAAAAGCTTTATATTTTATGTTGATGATATGATGCATTAGGTAACAAGAGTTGTGTGATATTCTACTTTGATGCATTTACCGTACCTTGATATATTATCCTGGACACTGCTTTGATTTCGAAAGTGCTTAGTATACGCTTAGCCCTGATACTAGCATAGGTTTTACAAACTGTTTTCAAAGGTGTGATAACGGCATTAGTTTTGAGAAAGTGATAAATCCTAGCGTTTCTTGTTCGTACCCTTCACTTTGATCGGGTCAAGGGTATGCAACAAGGACATGATGAGTAAATCGAGACGTCGGTGGAGTGACTTGCACCAGGATGGGCTAGTGCCCTGGTGTAGTGTCGTCCACTTGTGTCGGTTAAGTACCGTCCGTTGTTTGGCCCTGGGATTACGAGGTTATTGGATAGTACTAGTCGCATGCTAATGGCAGTAAGCTCCCTTATATGATCCATACGAGAACGGACAACCGGGACGGGAAGTAGCGTGTACCCACACTACGAGCGCACCGTCGCGTCTGGCATGCACGGCGTAGGGAGATAGTGTCTTGTACTCTCGTGGCTAGGACCCGTTCTGGTAGGGAGAAATACAAGCGTGAGTTGATGTATGTAAGATGTTCGGTCCTGCATACATCGTGTGGCTAGAAAGCCCCAGCTGGGTATATAAAGCGATTCGAATCGTCGGTGCTCCACGATATGGGAGACTTGATCCGAGTCCCGACATCGTAGTAATGATGGAAGTTGTGAGACTAGAAAGTTTTGAATTCGTTACATGTTTGACAAATGATTGTTATAGTAAGGACTGACTTAGTCTCTTTTCGCAAAAAGTGTCTTTTGATCTTGCTAAAGCCTTACCTTGATTCCTATTAGCCAGCATTCCTGAGTCTTCTCTCCAATTTTTTTAGTCAGGTAAGTCTTGCGGAGTACTTTTGATACTCAGGGTTTGTTAAACCCCTGTTGCAGGTGAACCGTGTGAGCAAGCGTGCTACGGTCTTTGTTGTATGACGGTTATCGAGAAAGGATCTGACGAGAAGTAGGTTGTGTGGCCCGTGGACAGGGCACCTTTCGTTGTGTGATTATAATAAGGTTAAGTAATGATACTTCCGCTGTGTTGTAATAATGATACACTGGTTTGTATAAGTTTATTAAATGGTTTGTAAATTAAGTTATTGTAAGTCTTTCGCTACTCTGGTATTTTTGTATGAAAATTGTTGTAATACTGTGATGTCTCTATAAGTATCGATCTTGAAGGAATCGTGGTTTTATCGGGGATCCACCCGACGGAACATTCTAGGTTATGTGGTGTACAAGCATAGCCATCGAGGTCTTAGGGACAATGTCGGTGCTTGAGGACCATATAATTTAGAAGGTTCTCCACAACATGTGATGTTTAGAAGAATAAAATTATAGTTTTAGGTTCATAAAATTTGTATTATAGTACAAATAGAATAAATAAATATATAATATAAATTAAAAAAATAAAATCTAGAGCTAAGTATAAGGTGAAAATAAAAAACACATAATACAAAAACAAATTAAAAGAACATCACGAGGACAATTTTCAAACATCTTAAGCTATAATATAAAACATCGTATGTGTAATAAACGAACATCACTAAATACACCATAGGACATCACTAAATACACTATAAAACATCGTATATATGTTTGTGAATATTACTAGATACATTATAGAACATTATATGTGTACTAAGTGAACATCACTAAGTACACCATAGAACATCACTCAATATATTATAGAACATCACATATATATAATATGAACATTACTAAATATTTCATAGAGCATCACATGTGTTCTAAGTGAACATCATTAAATACACTACGAAAAATCACTAAAAAATACAATATAGAACATCACATATATATTACATGAACATCACGAAAAAATATTATAGAACATCATATGTGTACTAAAAACATCACATAAAAATACATCATAGAACATGAGTACATACCACGTGGAAATAAAAAAAATCAAAACACCACATGAACATAAAAAATCATAGAACATCACATGTATGCTATGAGCACATCATATGTATACTACACCTAATATCGCAAAATATATTATAGAATATAAAATTATGAGAATAAAATAAAATAAAATAAAAATAATAATTAACTATAGTAAAACTACAAAAGGAATATATAATAAAAAATAAAAAAATGAAAAGAACAATGAAAAAATACATGAAACATAAAATGAAAAAAAACAAGAACATGAAGAAAGGACATAAAAATGATAATAAAAAAGAAAAAAATAAAATATAAACAAAATAAAAGGAAAGGAAAATAAAATCTACAATGAAGCATAAAAAAGAAAAAAACTTGTAATGGAGAAAAAATAATAAAAACATCACATATATACTTTTTAAATATCAGAAAATATATTATAGAATATCACATGTATACTAAGCAAACATCACTAAATATATAATAGAATATTATTAAATATTCAATAGAACATCACATATATATTAAGTGAACATCACTAAATATATTATAGAACATCACATATATACTAAGTGAACATCACAAAAATATATTTTAGAACATCGCTAAATTTGAACAAAGGAAATAAAAAATAATATGAAAAATAAGAGAAAAAAACACATAATAGAGAAAAGTTAATGGAACACCACATGGATACTTTCTAAATATCCTAAAATATATTATCGAATATTACATATATACTAAGTGAACATCACTAAATACACTATAGACCATCCTTAAATACATCATACAACATTAAATATATGCCATATGAACATAAAAAAACACCACGGAACATTACATATATAACATAGTACAATCATGCTCTCACATGGATGCATTTTGATGAAATTTTATTGACAAACATTTATCTCAAGAAGATAAATATTTATTTTCATTGAGTACAACCATAAAATATTTATTTTCAATGCATACAACCATGTTCTAGATCCATGATAAAATCTCCTATTATCATAAAACAAATATTCTAAGTTAAAGAGAACTAGGTGAATACTCCACATGTTGTCACGTAAACTACTGATGATTTAGAATAAAATTATTTATATAAAAAGATAAACAATTATAAGTTAAGATTAAAGAATATTTGGCACGTGAACATCATATAACATAACAAAAAAGAATATTATCTATAAATATCACAAAAATATCATTGTATACTACGAGAACATCACATGTATACTACTCAAACATCACAAAATAAATCATAGAACATCAAATATATGCCACGTGAATATAAAATAAAGTATCACGTAACATTACATGTATAACACGTGAACATAACCAATAAAATCTACAATGAAGCATACAAAAAATAAAAATATGTAATAGAGATAAAACAATAAAAATCACATAGATACATTTTAAAAATTATAAAATATATTATAGAACATTACATCCATACTAAGCTAACATCACTATATATATATATATATATATATATATATATATATATATATATATATATATAATAGAACATCACTAAATATACCATAGAACATTGCATATATATTAAGTGAACATCACTAAATACACCAAAGAACATCATAAAATATATCAAAGAACATTACATGTACTACATGAATATCATATAATATCTCATAGAACATCACAAGTATCCTATATAATATAGTAAGTAAAAAAATAGAAAATAAAATTATTAAATTAATTAGTTAGAGTAAATTTAAAAATAAACATGCACATAAATTATAAACAACAAATGATAAACTACAAAAATGAATAGTTTAAATATGAAAGAAAAGGAGAAAATTTAAATCACATGTATTATATTTGAACTTAACTTGTATCTCATATACCATAGAAATAGAAATGTCATAATGACATGACAGAAAAAAGAAAAATAAATATAATGAAAACAAATGCAATAGATAAAAAAAAAGTTATATGGATACTACTTCAAGAGCATAAAATATACTACGTAACATCTCATGAGTATTATATAAATACACAAAGATAATCATATAACATATCATTTATATTATATGAATATATAAAAATATGTAATAAAATCTTACATGAATACTATGCGAACATCACATCTATCTCATAAATAAAAAAAAGTAGAACATAAAAAGAAAAATAATTAAAATAGCTTGTGATAATAAACTAATGAGGAAGAAAATGAAAACTTAAAATGATAAGGAAAAAGAAAAGAACATAAAATCCAAAGAAAAGAGAAGAAAAAAAGAAGAAAAAAGAAACAGAACAATTGGAAGAAAAATAAAAACAAAAAAGAATATCTTATAGGCCGCCAACTCCAGTATTTAGTGCAACATGCGTTTCTTCTATAGCTCGCAACAACACTTCAACAAATAAAATCAAGAAAAACATGAATAAAGACATAATTAGGAAAAATGAAATAAACAAAAGATAAAAAAAGAATAAGTAAATATATAAAATAAAAAAATTCACGGCAAAATAAAATGAAAATGAAAGAAAAGAAAAGCATATCATAAGAAACACGTACGAACCTGCATGGGCGTGATTTATGTGACTGGCTGGGCTGTCTACTCGCTAGTGGGCTGCTCGTACAATCGTGTATTAAAGACGCACTGCTCCAGTTGCAGGCAAAACCCAGGCATGACAAAAAGGGAAAAAAGGAAATTAAAAATATAAATAAGAATGAAAAGCATGGAAAACTTAAAACGAAAAAAGGATGAATAAATAGAACAAGCAAAAAAATAAAAAAGGTAAAATAAATAAGAAAAGGAATGGAAAGAAAATAAGAATGAAAAACACCAAAAACTAAAAATAATAAAAAAAGAAGAGAAAAACAAATAAGAAAAGAATAAGAAAAAAAGGAAACAGTACGTACCTGTTTCTTAGCGTGGCGTCCCACGCTTCCGGCCCACTGCCGTGCATGGTCTCCCGCTTTTCCCGCCGAAACCCACCGTGGCGTGCCCTCCGCGCTTCCGTGCACCGCTCGGACGATGGTTCCCCGGTCGGCCGCTCGACGCGATTTTTTTTTTTGATCATACGAATCTGTATTTCAGTTAAGGAAACACGCATTACACGGAAACATCGACATACAGACCATTACATACAGGATACGGAGACACTGTCCCCGCCAAACTACACGAAGGACCCCGGAAAAAGAAAAATATTACAACGAAGCCCCTAGAATCTTCGTGAACCCTTGCTGTTCGACCGCCTCGCCGCCGGCCATCGCCGAGGAAGAAGCCGCCGAACATCACCCTGAGTTGGAGAAGTCCCTTCGCACGGTGGCTTTGAGTGGAGTCGAAGTAGACACCCGTTGCAGAGAACGGGATGAAGCCGTCGGCGGCTGTCGTCGGCCGACCGGGGCGGCCCCAACTTCTCCAACCCCGGCTCTGGCTCGCCGCCCGACCGACATCGCCGAGGGATGGATGAGCCGAGATCCGGCCGGCCAAAGAACCAACAACCCGCAGATAACTCCGTCTCCTTGCAAAAGAAAGCCGGAAGGCACACGAGCGATCGCCGCCCGGCGGACTCGAAGGGAACTCCACGGCCTCTCCGATGATCTTTGGAGGAGGACATCACCGGGGGGCAAGGAGGGGGGCCAGGAGACCTTATTCCCAAGTGCCGCCGCCGCCTCCCTCCTCGCCGACGCCGCCCGGGACAAGCAAGCCGGCGAGGGCGGGCGCTCCTCCGGCAGAGACACCAGGCTCCGCCGCCGAGACGCGACGGCGAGCAAACCCTAGGTCTAGGTAGATAACTAACTAACCTATCTACATCCGCACGCCGAAACCCCGGTCCACCTCCATCTCCGGTGCCGAAGCGGCCGCCGGAGAGGGAAGGGACTGGCGGATTCGCCGCCGGAAACCCGCGTCTCCCTCTTTTCGCCCCTTTCAAACAGTAGCAGTAGAAAGGGATAGAAGAGAGGAGAAAGTCCTTCGGACGCGATTATTTCCGCTTCAAGACACACCCTCTCATCTGTGCCTAGTGATTTGCCCAGGCTCGATTCATGAGCTGGGTCCGCCACTGATACACACAAGCGCATCTGCGCGCACCCTGAACTCTGCACGCGTTCGGTTCAATGCTGGTTTACTCCGTCTCTAAATAAATATTATTATTTTTAAGAAATAAGTTTGATTAATTTTATATAAAAATATTAATATTTATATTATATAATTAATATCATTAGATAAATCATTGAATTTAATTTTATATTAAATTTAAACCTATGGAACGGATAAAACAACAGTTTTTAGGATGGAGGGGAGGGAGTAACATTTGAGATTATTAGAAAAAGAAAAAGAAGTTCACTTGCATACACGTATGAGGGTTTTTTATTTTGATTATTAAAAATGCACGCGAGAGGCGCGAGACACCAATTAGAGGCCCGCCGGATCTTACATGACGACAGAGTTGATAATTATCAACTTCCATTATATATATATATATATATATATATATATATATATATATATATATATATATATATATATATATATATATATATATATATATATATATTCAATTCAATTCATGAATTATATACTACTCCTATTTGTCATGTCTTGTCACATGCCCTTTAGACGAACGCTATCTCGTTTGTAATAATTTTTTGTTGCATGTCAGAACTTGCTGCATTTTCTGGGATTTCGCCGTCTTGTTACATATAATACATAATTATCAAGTTGTGCCTATGCCCAATTACCGCTTATAAGGGGACTTTGGTTCCATCTTCTAAATTTGTTATATAAATTAGTCTTTATTTATATAATTATTAGTTTTGTAATCAACTCATGTTTAGTTTTTCTAATTAACCTCCTGATATTTGATGTGATCCAAACACCTTCTTATTTTTATTATTATTATGTACCCCTTCATTCCAAATTATAAGTCTTTTTTGACTTTTTAATTTATCTATTTTATTATATATCTAGATATATTATTATTATATCTAGATATATAACAAAATGGGTGTATTAAAAAAATTAAAATAACTTATAATTTAGGACGGAGGGAATACTTTACATAACCCAATGATTACTTCAAGGTCAACGCTCCATTATTCCTTGAATGAGCTGATGCACAGCATCTTCGCAGCAGTCCCAGTGTGTGCCTTTCAAGTTCAGGGTCAATACACGCATGCTCATAGAGGGAGAGACAGATATGGAGGAGGAAGAAGCCCATGGCATCGTCATCGTCGGCGGCGGCATCTGCGGCCTTGCCACTGCTCTCGCGCTTCACCGGTATGTGCACTTGCTCCACCTCACGGTTAATTTATCCTCCCCCCCTGATGATGACTTGAGTAGCTCATGCATGGCATGCGTTATGCGTACAGGAAAGGGATTGCTAGTCTGGTGCTGGAGAAATCTGAGACCTTACGAGCAGACGGAGCTGCAATTGGCGTCCATGCCAACGGATGGAGAGTTCTGGAGCAGCTTGGAGTAGCTGCAGAGCTCAGGGAAACTGCCGATCTGATCACCGCGTAAGCTTGTACCCTTACAAATACTACTAGCTTCTAGCCTTCTACTCCTACTCCTATCCTAATTAAGCTAGTATAACGACTACAAACAGGTTTTCTCTCAACTGCTCTTGTTGATCCTGATAACTTGTCCTAAAATTACATTTTGAATGCTTCGGATAGCATGAAAATTGAAAAGCGACAATTGGGTATCAAAATGGTCGTCCTTTGGTAACAATTTGCAGATTAGAAGTCTTAACTTTGCATCAAACAGAGGAAAGAAGCAGTAGAATCAATATTTCTTTTCTTTTAAGGGGATAAATAGTGCTTGCTTGAACTCGGGGATTTCAGGTATCATGACGTGTGGCAGCAGAGAAACAAGACTAGCCAGGTACCAATCAGGTTGGGACAACGGCATTTCCGACGATATGCCAAATTATTAGCACTCCAGTCTTAGTCTAATCATGTTCCTATATACTCTACTCTATGACAAAGGCACTAAGTTGGCCAGTCTTGTTTTGGTTATTAGGAAGGAATTCCGATGCCTGAAAAGAAAGGATCTCATCGAGACATTGGCAAAGAACATACCTGCAGGATCAATCCGCTTCGGCTGCCACGTGGTTGCGATCCATCAGCATCCTGGTACCCAAGGAGCCATTCTTACCACAGTCGATGGTTGCACTATCAGGGCCAAGGTGTGTATCTCCACATTCATGCATCATCTATGATATTCTGATTCCTTTCTTTTTCTTTATTTCTCTCTCGATCTGAAACTTTGATGTGCATGTGCAGGTCCTGATTGGATGTGATGGCGGAAGCTCGGTGGTAGCCAAGCACCTAGGACTGTCTGCGCCCAAAGCAATCCCTCGCACGGTTCTCCGTGGTTTCACTAGGTATCCGCATGGACATCCGTTTGAGCCCGAGTTTCTGCGAGTAATAGGAGACAAGTTCGTTGTCGGCATATTGCCGGTGACCCACAATCTAGTTCATTTCTTCGTAAGCACGCCTAATCCTCCAACAGGTATATATATGTATATACTGTACATATGATTTATTGAACTACTAAAAGAGAACTACTGTTAAGTGCTAACTGATCGAATAACTGCTAGCTCTTTAATTGCAATGGTGTCATTGTCACCCAGGAATGATCATCAAAGATATAAGCGCCACGAAGAATTCCATGCTAGAGAAGCTGCGAGATTATTGGCCTCCTGAGATCATTGAGATGGTTCAGAACTCAGATCCAGAGTCCCTGCACGTTGCCACCGGCATCTGGTACCGGCCACCATGGCAGGTTGCGTTCGGCACCTTCCACAAGGGGGCCGTGATGGTCGCCGGCGATGCCATGCACGCCATGGCCCCGAACATCGGCCAGGGCGGCTCGTCGGGGCTCGAGGACGCCGTCGTGCTCGCCCGCTCGCTGTCACAAGCCGCCATCGCCGGCGGCGGCGACGACGACTACAGTGTCGCGATTCAGGAGTACATCCGAGAGAGGAGGCCAAGGATAACAATGCTATCTCTGCAGAGCTTTGTCAGAGGGACGCTGATGATGGGCGCCAAGTCACTAGTGACCAAGCTTGCCTGCGTGGCTGTTCTGGCACTCCTGGGCACCAGCTCGCTTAGGCATGCCGACTATGACTGCGGCCGCCTCTAGCACTTCAGGATGCATGCATTTCCTTCTGGATCATGGCATCCATCAGTTGTCACGTGGATATATCGGAAGAATTTGTATGTGTGCCAAACAAGAAATTATGCGACAATAATTGTCATTGCTTGCCAAACAAGAAATTATGCGACAATAATTTGTCATTGCTTCATCCTGCATCTAGTTTTTTTTCTCTTGTTTTGACTTCGCATGTTCACCACTGCACTGAAAGCAATTCCGAGTGGAAGCGGTTGCTCATTACATACATACAGTAAAAAAAGGAGAAAACGCCCGGTTTGTTTTTGTGTTGTGCAAAATAAAAATTTAACGGCTATCATTATTTCCAAGAATTTGTAGAATCACATTATAAAAGATAATGAATATGAGTGGAGCATATTATGGCCCTATTAAGAGCAAAGGATTGTAAAACAGAAGAACGAGAGGTAGGAAGCAAAAACTGAAAAGCACAACACATGAATGGAAATTTTGGGCTGTTTGGATATTCCAGGAAACATTTGAATCTTCATTTTTCTCCATGGACAAAGTAACACACCGTTGACGATGAATCCGGTCTGTGCCAATACACCAGCAAGGCTTTGGACGCCCAAAGAGGTTGTAGATCAACCGGCAACGTAGCAACAACGTAGCGTAACCGGCAAAACCGATCTAGGGATCGATGGAGCCGATGTGGAGCTCGTTGATGGCCGAAAACGCTCCCGAACCACCTACGGAAGGATCCGTCAGGAGGAAGCACATGGAGATTGCCCTAGGACCAGCAAGGTCGCCTAGGACGCCGACTAAATTCGTGGAGAATCGAGCCGAACAGTAGGGTCAATGTTAGCCTACACGTTACACGGTACACGGTCGGTCACCCTTCGTTTAGCGAGTAGTCGGATTATACGTCTGATTAAACGGGTCAAAAAACGGATTACACGGGATTAAACGGATTAAACGGCCTACACGGCCAACACGGTTGACTACTGAGTAGCGTGTACACGCCGTGTAATCGGCCTACACGGCCGTGTAGGCGAACAGGGAGTAGGGTAGAGGTGAAACCACCAAAACCTACGTTGTAGATGTATTTTTTGACGATTGAATAGATGGGATCTCAATCGGCCGTGATCTCCTTATTTATAGCAGGGGTTGGTCTTATCCTAGTAGGAAACATCTCTAAGGCCCAATCTCCAAGTTTCCCATGTCCAAAGAATACCCAAAATCGATTTAGGAACAAATCGGTTCGGGATCTGAAAGTTAGATTCGGAACGGGCACTACCGGTGGTACCGGTCAGACTCCACCGGTAGTACCGGTCTCTAGCGGTAGTACCGGTGGAAGACTAGTAGTACCGGTAGTTCATTTTTGCGCCAAACTACACCAATCTCCGTCACCCACTGGTAGTACCGGTAGTTTATTTTTTTTAAGCAATGAAAGATCGCCCACTAGTAGTACCGATCTTCACGGACCGGTAGTACCAAGAGCATTTCGTGCAATCTTCCGGGGTGTACAACTCTTGCATCCGGATCCTAAATTGAACGTTTCATATATGTTTTTTGACTATTTCGACGAGAGGAATGCAATGGTGAAGTCCATTTTCACTTTTGACAACTTCACAAAAATAGATAATTTTGTTTGTCAACACATGCCCCCCTGTTTTCGGTTGAATGATGCATGAACCTAAAAACACAATTCAAAACTAAATAGCAACGATACCTATCTCATCGGCTATCCAGCGACTAAGGGCGTTGTATACATTGGCCATTTTAACAAACGTTGGCCGAGGCACAGAATCATCCCCAATGTCAACTTGTTCCAAAGGGTCGGCCAACGTAAAACCTTGGCCCAACTTATTGAGCTCATCAAAATCATCAATAGCCTCACACGCATCGGTCCGAGAAGCCCGATCTTTGCTCAACACAATGTTTTAACCATTCTAAATTAGCATCTATTGATAAATTATATGATGATATTGAGTCGATTATCAATCGGCTTTAATGACACCGCACAAATCCTTCCTTGGTAACGCTAATAAATTAAAAATCGAAAAGATCTCTACCGGAAAGAGAAGCAATACCATCATGCCCCCCCAAGCGAAGGAGCATCGGCCGTAGCAACATAGGCCGATGAATCTGCATGTACTACCTCAATCTCATTGCCGATCCATTGAATGAGACATTGATGCAAGCTAGATGGAACACATCGATTGGCATGAATCCAATCACGCCCAAGTATCAAGTTGTAGCTACCTTGCACGTCGGCGACGAAGAAAGCTATAGCCAAGGTCTTGCTCCCAACAAGTGAGCTCCATGGAAGCAACGCCTCTAGCTGGAATAGGATCACCTCCTCTAACGCCAGTGATGGTCATGTTGGTCTTGATCAGCTCCTCATCAGTCCCACCAAGCTTCTTGTAAAGCGTATATGGCATCAGGTTCACAATAGCTCCGCTGTCCACCAACATGCTGTGAATTGGTGTGCCATTGATATGGCCCTTCACATGCAGCGGCTTGAGATGGTTAACGGAATCCTCGGGCTTCTGAATATAGCGCTTTGTGTGGTTTCCACTACCGTCGAATCCTCCCCAACAATGTAGTAATCTGCAGACAAATAAACAACATTGACCTCTCCTCTTTCCGGTGAAGGTTCATAATCCACCATCTCCTCCTCAGGAACCTCTGCGAACCTCAATGCCCACCAACGTGGCAATGGTGGAGGCGAAATCACCAGAAGGTGCATCGGAGATCTCCGAAGCCGTGGGAGTCAGCTCAACCGACTCAAAAGTCGGTTTGGCCGACTCTGAACTCTCCAGAGCAGCAGTCACAGTAGAAGCGGGCTTAGCCGACTCAAGAGTCGGCTTAACTGCTTCGCCTTCCTTTTGGCACAAAGCGCTGAAATAGCCGGGAGAGTTCTTTGGCCAATTTGCTTTTATTAAATCGGTTGCTTTGGCTTGAAGATTTCCTCCCTCATCTTTTCCAGCTTCTCTCTCTTTTTTGTTGCTTGTGCCTTGCTCGCTGCAATTTACACCGTTGAGTTTTATCCAAACCGGGAGGACACCATTTAGGTTGATTGTATTTAGGATCCACCTCGGCTTTTTTCTTCTCAACTTCAACAACAGTACTTGTCGTTTCACCTTGATTTGTCACTGAAGCTAGATTCTCAATCACAATCGGCTCATCATCCTTTATGACAGGAACTTTTGTAGAGCCAATTACAATAAATGAGAGAGAATTGGGCTTCGATATAGGAGCTTCAAGCATCTTCTCATCACTGTAGGCACATCAACTTTCTTTGCATTGGCGCCTTTCCCATTTCCTATGGGGTCACGCTTCTTGATGTGATTAAACGGCCATGATTATCAACGGTATAGCTCGATTGGACTGAAGTTCAATCGGCTAAACACGGATGGTTTGGCATAAGGTGCAGCGGGGCATTCCTCACCCTTGTTGCTTGCACCATGGGCGCTTGCGGAGGATACGAACACCCAAACTCCATAAGGTCCCCACTGCGGCGTAACAGGCGGTGGAATCGGGGGACCCTAACGAGACACACGAGGAGCAACTCTTTGCGGCGGTGCTGATGTGGATGCCACAACCAATTGCTTTGCTTTCTCATCTTCTCGCTTGGGTGGAGTAAATTCTCTTTTTTTTAAGAGCCGATTCCCAGAATCAGCCTTTTGCTTATACTTGGACATTAGCCTATCAAAAGTACATTTCTCTTTAACAAAGGTTCCCTTGTTCTTCTCATTGGTCTTCCAAGTAGCTATCTCCTCCTTTTGCGGGAATGAACGTCTGGAAAACCTTGATCTCGGCCAAGGTAGTGCCGTCGGAAAACCCGAGAGAGTCGGCTAAACCGACCGCGCGTCGGTTCAGGTGACTTGGCCGGCCCGGAAGAGGAAGAATCAACCGTAGGCTACTGAACCCATTTCGGCCAGGTTGGTCGGTCTGCAGTTGTTGACGGTAGATAACGTCAATTTTTATTAGAACTTTAGACATGAAAAGGCACATGAATATACATTAGTCTAGGGTTTTAACGATAATTTCTATGAGTTTTGCATATTCTATATTTTCTAGGGATTATTCTAGAAAAGCATAAAAGAGGGATTAGAGTGCATAATTATCACGAAACTTATCCGCGTCGGAAAAACATCGTCATCGGGGATCGAGAAAACATCTAGAAGACACCCGGCAAGCGGGACCAGGGGGAATACCTAGTGGGGCCGGCCGGCCCCCCCCCGCCCGGCCCTAGGTCAAGCGGCGGCGCTCCTCTTCTGAGTCTTCCTCCCACGCTTCCTTGGAAGCCAAGCAAAAGCATCCCTCCGTCGATCCGAGGTCGGTTTGATCCGGCGGTGCACACAACATGAAGACGGGATCGATGACGTGGCGGTTCCTTGCCCCCTACTCCACCTCGGCCTATATAATGACGCCCCAAGGCCCTTCCTAGAGGCATTCTACACCCCGGTGCTTCATATTCTCTACATAATTAGGGTTAGGGTCCCTCTAGTTGATCTAGTTCTAGTTCATCTAGTTGTAGCCATTAGGAGAGACTAGTTCTTCTAGATCTAGTCTTGTTTAGAGATTAGAGAGATTGAGTAGAGAAGTAGAGATTCCGGAGGAGTTACGGCTTTGTCGGTGCTTCTTCGTGGTCAGATTCTTACGGATTCAGCTCTCTCTTGCCCGAGCTAGCGTTACGAGGTACTTTTGTATTCATCATTCCGATTCAAGTAAGCGGTTGTTCTTATTTGTTCTTAAGTTCACGGCTCATATTGAGTGCTTTGATCTCGGTCATTACTTGGTTGAAGTAGTATTTCATAGTGTAGGCGTGGTGCCTAGGCTAGGTTTACTTGTGGATGTCCTCTGATTAGCCGGATAGTGGTAGTCCGCGTAGGTGACAGCTGCTTTGATTTCTCTGTAGTCCACTTTCTGTTAATAGGACTGATAGGCTTATAGGTTCTTGGTAGGAGATTACTCTGTTTCTTCTCTTATTCGGGATACTTGCCCAGTTAGAACAATATTATATAAAGCTTACCGGTTGTTAGAACTAGAGTTCAATAGCTATTTCCTCTTTCTTGATATTATTTAGCCTATTCGTAGGGTTAAGTCTATATACTTTGTCATCATCACAACTGTTCCCTGTGGATACGATATTTAAAACCTCCGGGTAAAATGTGACACTGGTATGATATTTGAGCGCTTGCGGATAATCCTACTTAAAGCTTATTTAATGGAATACAGTTAATTTATACCAACACAGGTGGAGCCAAATCGGCTTGGCCGACTTCCTGAGTCGGCCTAGCCGGCCTGTGTTGTGCCGCCGCCACCACGTATGACCTTTGTCTGCTTAAGTATCTACTTGACCCAGCAGTGATCTTGAGCTTGTTTCTACCTTCTTCATCCTTCTCAAGCACCACCTTGCACCCCGAATTAGCATTCGGTGCTACACGTGGTTCGTGTTGGTATTTCTTATGCACAATTAAAATATGAAGGATTCCGCAAGCGCACAGAATTACCATTGTAGCATTTTACCGGGAGTATTTCAGGTATCGTTATTTATATTTTACCACTGGGAAACAATGGTTAAAGATGTTTGATAGTTCTCCATCATGTATCTTCTAACTAGTATACCAACTAGACCTAAGCAGGGGTAAGTGGTAAATGATAAGAGTTATGCACAATATCACACACAGAGGAGAATTCTATAATATATAGTCAGCTAACTTGAGAGGACTAAGGGAGAGTTCAAGGTTCCTATGTACTTCTCTACTACTCGGGTTCTATTCTAGTTGACACTAGAATGTAACTAATGCATGGGTAAGTATAGCACACACCATAGCACTTCGGGCAGCAGTACCTTTCCAACTCTCGAATAAGACTGGGAAGAAGGTAGTTGGGGAAGGCTGCCAAAAAGCCCTACGAAACACCAATCCCGACGTGGTGGAATCGAAGGCCACATAGAGCTGTCACCCCTATGGGCTACCACAACTAACCGTAAGAATTGGGCGTAACCTCAGGTAACCTATAGCCTAGACACCATGTCTACACTATCGATTACTACTCTAGCCACATATGATAACTAGAGCACCTAATACAGGCGGAGATCCTATGCTAAGATGCAATAACTACACTAACCATACAAATAAGGCATAGAAGTAAATAGAGAAGATAAATATACTAAAGCATAAGTGTTGCAAAGATAAGATACAAAGATATACCAGACCTTCAAGGCTCCACGGCGAGATCCGGAACGAAGCCTCTCAACCCTAGCTCTCAAGTAGCTAATCTATTACATTGAAGAGTCTAGCCCTAATTTCCCTGGTGTGTTGATTTCCATGAGAGTATGATCCTTTCAAGGGACGCCTCTTGACTGGATCCCAATGAATAATGAATTAGGGTTTCGGGGGGATGCCTCCCCCACAGGGGTGCAGGGCTTTTTATAGGGAGGAGCGATTAACGTGAGCCCTTGGATCAAACCGACATCGGCGGGCGGCTGAGATTCTTCCTCAAAGGCGGTGGAACCCGTCGGCCAAACCTGGGCCAAATTGGCGAAAATGACAGACCGGCCGGTCTGGGGGTGGGACCGGCCGGTCTCCCCCTATGACATGTGGGCCCCACCTTCCGCGGGGTGGTTTCTGGTGTCTTCTAGATCCTTCCTGTGTAGGTGCCGCTTGCAGGTGCGATATCTTTTCATCCGGGACTCCAAATATGGCAAATGATATGTCCATTTCGATCGTCTCGACGAGCCCGTCGCAGTGGTTAATTCTAATCCATCATTTGAGATACTTTTATACTGTCATATATGTCAACTTTGATAGCTTTTTCAGTATGTACCTGTAGAAACATAGATTCACCAAAACTCGTGGAACTCGTTAGATCAAAACCCTATACCTATGCTCTGTGGATCATTTCATGTCAAGTTTGATGATAATTGATGGGTTATAATTGACATTAGTGACCATCAACAAGTTCTCCCAAGCTTAACCTTTGCTAGTCCCTTAGCAAAGCTAAACTTAGAAATAGATATAGATGTTCATAATTCTTAGAGCATTATCACAACCTCGAAGTAACTCCTCAAAAGCATATCTGCATTCAGACAAAAATTCTCCTCCAAGCTTAAGCAATAACCGAGCTGACTTTCAAACTTACTCATGTTACCTTTGACTATGGGACTTATCAGCTCTTCCTTGGGCCTTGAGTACTTGATAGACGTAAAAGATCCTACCTAAGCACTATGTATCAAGCTCTTCGCTCAACTATCATTCTCGAGTTTTTTAGAGGTTTTCAAATAAAACTCAGAGCTTCCCATATATGACACTCTCAAGTCTCAATATTTTTGTGGTATTTGTGGATTCTCACCAAGGCAGTAATGATGGTTGCCTTTCTTTTCATCCTATAACTAAAGCTTATGTGGAGCTTATAGGTGAGGAGAAAACTTGAAAGAGCAAACTTGTGATGCATTTGTTGTAAAGTCAAACAATAGATCCATAGAGAAACAGGTCATACAATTGAATCAAGATGTGCAAATGTATAGATATGATGGATATGTGGTGGAACCTAATTCTACTATGCTCCTTGAAGACATATCTCTCTTTTGAAATTTGGAACTCAACCGAGAGAGTATGAGCTATCTTATATATATTTTTTCATCAAGGAGGAGGGCATCTAAGTACCCATAGCTCTTGGACACTTATCCATTTTTTTTCTTCTCTCCTTCTCTCTTTTTCTTCTTTTTTTTTTTTTTTTTATTTTTCAATGTCTTTTTGCATAGCTCATAGCACTCCTTTTTGGCCTTAATAGAATTTAGAGAGATAACAACAGGAACATGGAGTATTTATTGGGTGGCTAACCTAATGAAATATTTTTGGTGTTCTCTCCCAAAGTAGGAGGAAAATATTTTTTAGAATGGATGTAGGTGAAATGGCATGTTGTTGCGCCTACCCCATTGTAGAGTAGTGCATATGGAGGTGGATCTTGATTTAAGAGCATGACAAATTTCTCACAGGGGTCACAAAGGTTGACAAAACTCAATGCATGACAAGCAAAGATATATATGGAAGTTTAACTAGCCTATCTCATCATGTTTGGCTCGGTGGGAATGTAAACTTTGTCATATAGGAACTCATCATGTTTTCGTATTTTTCAAAAGATAAATCTCCAGAACTCTAGTGTCACTTAGAACAAGATAGATAGCAACTCGGACTTTCTCAATCTTATCAATCGGTACCTAGACTTAGTTCAAGCATATGCAACCCACAAGTTTCAGGCTTAGAGCAAATCTTCATGTCAAAACAGTTGGAGCTAAAACTTGGAAAAGCTTTTTGTCTAAACTCTAGACATTTCAGAGGTGTTGTAACAGAGCAGTTTATCATCATTTCAGATCATCTCGAGAGCTTCATTTTATTGACTCTATCTAGACAAATATTTTTTTATTTGGTTTTCCATTTTTCAAGACTCATACTATATAAGACTCTAAAGACTCTAAAAAGCATGGACCTTCATGTGTCCACATATTTTTGGTATTTTTAGGTTTTCTTAGATACTATGGTGAACCTTCATGTGCTCACATATTTTTGGTATTTTTAATTTTTATGATTGACTCGATAATCGTGTAGGTACACTTACCTGGGTACCTAGGGGATGCCTTCCCCCAAGCTGGTTGTTGTCGTGGTTGAGCATTGAAGCTGAGCAGTCCTCTCAATGGAGCTCATGCTTGCAAGAGCTGATGTAGCCGGGAACCTCAATTCTCATCCAACAAGAAGTTGCTTCCTCCACACAGGGATTAGCTGTGTGTAGGGAATGTGTACTTCGAGTGATGTAAATGATGATTCCTAGGTGGACTAGCTCTTAGAGTCATCCTACAACAAACATCTCACAAAACACCAAAACTCGTGGAATGGATTAGGATAAACAGCTAGTGATTAGCCGTTTAGGTGGACCGGTTGTTGTGAGAGGTTTTCAAAGGTTGTTACAGTTCATACAATGCCGCAAGATGCTCAATAATTATTTTTGATTTTTTATTTTTATTATGCAGAAAGAAAACATGTATGCATGATTATTTTTGTTATTTTTATGCCACCACGGTGAAAACTCCTATGGGTTTTTACACACCATAGAACCCGATCACATCGGGCCTCAAGTTTTATAATGCATGAATTATCTAACAAGATGAATACATATTTATTTTTGTTATTTTGAATGCAATGCTAATGCAGAAAAAGTAAACATGCTAAAGAGAAAATAATTCATACAATGAAAGAAAGTAAATATGGATAGCTACCAATGTTACCTTATGGCAAGGGTTCAGATTTTAAAGTCTTCCGAACAAGACTTCTCCATTCTTATTGATTCCTCTAGCATTGTCACGGCATGGAGTTGCTTTGGTTGCGTGCAAGGGAGTGCTTCTTCTCCAAACTAGCTCTTTCGGTGAAGACAAAGATTTCTATGATGATGCCCTTTATAATGTGTCACCTTCTTCTACCTAACCTTCATCATTGGAGCACAATGACACCATGTGATGAAGAGTAGATGACTCTTGATGGTCTTTTTGTTTTGCTCGATGCTTTCCTTGTTTGGACAGCCTCACATCTTGGTTTATAGTTCCTCTTGTTCCTAGATGGTGCTCTTTTTGTCGTGCCATCTTTTTACTCTTTGCCATTTTGGATTTTTATGCCTGCACAAGATTAGTGGACAACACATACCCGAAGGAATATACTGATTTGAATGGGGGGATTGTTGTCTCTAATTTATGTGCATTAGCTCTATGCTATTAGAAAGGGGATTAGGATTATCTTAGCATGGTTTTTTTTCATATTTTATGCAACCATGGTTCAAGGCAACGGTAACTTGCAGCAAAAGATAAACTTTGATACTTACAGTTCTTCGATGAATGATAAGTTGTTCTTCTTTTGCGCAAAGCTATTGGACTTCATCAAAAGCCTTGATTCATCTCTGATGTGAGTTCATCTCGGGACTTACCCGAATTGAATTTGAGAGTTTCCTGTAGGGGTTAGTCCAACAAATATAACCTATGTCTACTTAAGCAGGTTTTAGTTCAATAATCAAACCAGACTCCATGTCTAATTTTGACTAAGGTAGGCTATTTAACCTAAGCACCACGCTTAATTTAAAAGCCTATAGAAGTATGGCGAGTACTTCTAAACCAAAGCATAGTATAGCAAATAAAGGTAGCGTGCGAGCACATAGAGATTTACTCAAATAGAGATAAAAGCATGATCATGTATGGTGAGAATGTTTTTTTTGTAGAGATGCAAGTGCTATACATGTGTGCAAAGAACTAAACATTCTATGGATTTGATACGAGATGGAGAAGATGTATGGATTATTCAAAGTAAACATGCAATGGAATACAACAAGATAACTACTCATCAAATTTAAAGTCCATGAGCAAGACTTTCTCACCTTTCTTGATCATACTTACCATGACTCACAATAGAATTTGTGAGTAGTGCAAATCTTTGTTCATCACACGTATCTTTTTTCTCCAATCTACACAGGGGTTAAAATAATATATACATGTTTATACATACCTATGAGATGGCAGGGTTGCAATGTTAATGAATCATGAATGTTCGGGCACCCTGGATTCTTTAATATCTCCCTTGTCTTGTTGTTGTGGAATTTTGCCAAAAGGTTGAACCATTGATTTTCTGCTTATTTCACAACTCAACAAACACAGGGGTAATCCTACTAAAGCTAGTGGTAGACAAGGTTAGCAGACATCAAGATCAATATCAAAATCTTTACGCCAATTATTTCCCCGGCAACGGCGCCAAAAATGCTTGTTGGTATTTCTTATGCACAATTAAAATATGAAAGATTCCGCAAGCGCACAGAATTACCATTGTACCATTTTACCGGGAGTATTCCAGGTATCGTTATTTATATTTTACCACTGGGAAACAATGGTTAAAGATGTTTGATAGTTCTCCATCATGTATCTTCTAACTAGTATACCAACTAGACCTAAGCAGGGGTAAGTGGTAAATGATAAGAGTTATGCACAATATCACACACAGAGGAGAATTCTATAATATATAGTCAGCTAACTTGAGAGGACTAAGGGAGAGTTCAAGGTTCCTATGTACTTCTCTACTACTCGGGTTCTATTCTAGTTGACACTAGAATGTAACTAATGCATGGGTAAGTATAGCACACACCATAGCACTTCGGGCAGCAGTACCTTTCCAACTCTCGAATAAGGCTGGGAAGAAGGTAGTTGGGGAAGGCTGCCAAAAAGCCCTACTGAAACACCAATCCCGACGTGGTGGAATACGAAGGCCACATAGAGCTGTCACCCCTATGGGCTACCACAACTAACCGTAAGAATTGGGTGTAACCTCAGGTAACCTATAGCCTAGACACCTTGTCTACACTATCGATTACTACTCTAGCCACATATGATAACTAGAGCACCTAATACAAAGGAGATCCTATGCTAAGATGCAATAACTACACTAACCATACAAATAAGGCATAGAAGTAAATAGAGAAGATAAATATACTAAAGCATAAGTGTTGCAAAGATAAGATACAAAGATATACCAGACCTTCAAGGCTCCACGGCGAGATCCGAAACGAAGCCTCTCAACCCTAGCTCTCAAGTAGCTAATCTATTACATTGAAGAGTCTAGCCCTAATCTCCCCGGGTGTGTTGATTTCCATGAAAGTATGATCCTTTCAAGGGACGCCTCTTGAATGGATCCCAATGAATAATGAATTAGGGTTTCAGGGGATGCCTCCCCCCTGGGGTCTGGGGCTGCTTTTATAGGGAGGAGCGATTAACGTGAGCCCTTGGATCAAACCGACATCGGCGGGCGGCTGAGATTCTTCCTCAAAGGCGGTGGAACCCGTGGGCCAAACCTGGGCCAAATTGGCGAAAATGACAGACCGGCCGGTCTGGGGGTGGGACCGGCCGGTCTCCCCCTATGACATGTGGGCCCCACCTTCCGCGGGGTGGTTTTACGGTGTCTTCTAGATCCTTCCCCGTAGGTGCCGCTTGCGGAGTGCGATATCTTTTCATCCGGGACTCCAAATATGGCAAATGATATGTCCGTTTCGATCGTCTCGACGAGCCTGTCGCAGTGGTGCATTCTAATCCATCATTTGAGATACTTTTATACTGTCATATATGTCAACTTTGATAGCTTTTTTCAAGTATGTACTGTAGAAACATAGATTCACCAAAACTTCGTGGAACTCGTTAGATCAAAACCCTATACCTATGCTTTGTGGTTCATTTCATGTCAAGTTTGATGATAATTGATGGGTTATAATTGACATTAGTGACCGTCCAACAGTTCACCGATAATCACTTTCTTGCCTTGAGCTTTATCGGCTTGCTCGGACGAATCAATACAATGGGATCTCCTTTCTCAACCACATAGGCGGGAAAAGGAGTCTTATCAACCTGCATCTCGGTGAGACTCAATCATCTCTCATTGAGGGCCGATTGGACTGTCGGCGAAAAAAAACATTGCAATTATTAGTAGCATGAGAAAAAGAGTTATGAAATTTGCAATAAGCTCTCCTCTTTAACTCATCGGTTGAAAGCAATGTATAATTAATTCTAAGGTAACCGAATTTCAATAATTCATCAAAGATTCGGTCACATTTAGAGAAATCAAAGGTAAACTTTACTTCCCCATTCCGATTCTTTTGAATCGGCTTGAGAGAAGGGCAAGTAACATGTTTATTCTCTGGCTGGCCACCTAATTTCAGCGGCCATGCACTCTCCACTTTCATCATCCGAACTATCCGAAAAAAAGCATCAAAAGCATGTATATTTGAACGATGTGTTCTATATGTATCATGAGAGTCTTTAAAGCGCGATTCTAGAAAACGGCCCTCTCAACAAGATGATTGAAGGCGGGTAAATTGTATATTCTCTAACTTATCTCTAATTCTAGAATGCAAACCATTAAAGCATATATCAACCAGATCTTTTTCAAAATATTCAAGTAAAAGCATTTGTTTTTTATCTCCCTAGCTCTATTAAAGAAGTCTAGGACAACTTCATCACGCATTTGTCTAACAGCGGTAAGATGTGATAATCTGGTTTCTTGGGTGCCGGTGTAAAAATGACCATGAAATTTCTCTTCCAATTCAGCCCAAGAACTAATGCACAAAGGTGGTAAAGATGTAAACCAAGAGAAAACAATGCCGTTAAAGATAAAGGAAAATTATGAATTTTCATATACTCTAGAGCACTAGCTTCTCCTAATTGAGCAAGATACATACTTACATGCTCCATGGTTGTTTTACTACCACTACCATTAAACTTTTGAAAGTCAGGAACCTTCCAACCATCAGGATTTCTCATGTAGTCAATCGCTGAAGGGTACGGTTTGGTGTACATGTTCTTAGTCGTTTTAAGATGAACACCTAGACTTTCTTCAAGAGACTTAGTAAAATCTTCCCCCTAAACCGATTCAAAACATCATTGAAATCGGTAGAGGAAGAATTTTGCATTTTCTCAAGTATGGGATTCCTCTAGGAGACTTTGGTGGGTTTAGCAAAATATTACCACCCTCCGAAGCTCTTGATGCTCCATAATCGGTTCGTAATTGAGCCGATTGTTGAGCACCACCTGCTGCACTTGTACCAACATGACCGGTTCCATTGGCAAAAAGAGACCGAAAGATCCGATCTTGATTTGCTAGCATCATTAATAGATGTTTGATTCCTAAAGAAACCTTGAGGCATGCCAAATTCAGGTTGTTGCAAGTCACCTGATTGATTGGAATCGGTTGTCTTACTCTCTAATTTATCTAATCTAGCCTCAAGTAAGCCATGTGAATGTTGTATAGTTTGTGTAAGAGAAGTATTTTGATCTAACAACATCTTGGCAATATCGAAGATGCGAAACCGGAGCATCATCATACTTAGGGGGATCATCAGGTTTTACCTCGTTTCCCGATGAAGTTCCTAAGATTTCAGCAATATTTGGCACCTTGAATTGCGAAACTTTAACATGCCGACCCTTAGAACATCCTTGCAAGAAGGCTTGTGTGAACTCGGCAAAATTGACCTTCAACTGCTCTTGCAATTCTGGTGTGAGCTCCTCCTCAGTCATAGGGTTGATGATGTTGCTGCTATGAACATCGCTCGAGTCCTTCGCTGCATCACCACTCGCGCCCATGTTGCCGGTACAAGGAAAATTCAGCTTACGCCTTGGTTTCCCTAGCGGAGTTGCCAAAAAGTGTTTTGACGATGAATCCGGTCCGTGCCAACACACCAGCAGGGCTTTGGATGCCCAAAGAGGTTGTAGATCAACCTGCAACGCAGCAACAATGTAGCATAGCCGGCAAAACCAATCTAAGGATCGATGGAACCGATGTGGAGTTCGTTGATGGTCGAAAACGCTCCCGAACCACCTCTGGAAGTATCCGTCGGGAGGAAGCACGTGGAGATTGCCCTAGGACCAGCAAGACCGCCTAGGACGCCGATTAAATTCGTGGAGAATCGAGCCGAACAACATGGTAGAGATGAAACCGCCAAAACCTACGTTGTAGATGTTTTTTTGACGATTGGATAGATGGGATCTCAATCGGTCGTGATCTCCTTATTTATATAGGAGGGGTTGGTCTTATCCCAGTAGGAAACATCTCCAAGGTCCAATCTCCAAGTTTCCCACGTCTAAAGAATACCCAAAACCGATTTAGGAACAAATCGGTTCGGGATTTGAAAGTTAGATTCGGAATGGGCACTACCGGTGGTACCGGTCAGGCTCCACCGGTAGTACCGGTCTCTAGCGGTAGTACCGGTGGAAGACCGGTAGTTTATTTTTGCGCCAAACTATACCAATCTTCATCACCCACCGGTAGTACCGGTCTTGGACCGGTAGTATCGGTAGTTTATTTTTGCGCAACAGCATCAGCCACCAGTAGTACCGATCTTCACGGACCGGTAGTACCAGTAGCACTTCATGCAATATTTCAGGGTGCACAACTCTTGCATTCGGATCCCAAATTGAACGTTCCATATATGTTTTTCACTATCTCGACGAGAGGAACGCAATGGTGAAGTCCGTTTTCACTTTTGACAACTTCACAAAAATAGACAATTTTAGTTGTCAACACACACCTAACCGTTGCTTGATTGATTGCAACATCAGCTTCTACACTCTACCAGGCGTTGCTGCATATGCTATATATAAATAAATAAACATGCTGCGAGCAGCAAAACAAAGTAGTTCTACACAATACAAATACGTGTTCATTCTTTAGATCTTTGGAGAGTCAACGCACAGCCATCCATGCGCTAGCAAACATCTTTTCTAATAGCTGGTGCTTTTCTTTATATGGATGACTGATGATCGCAAAAATGAGGATAACTTCATTTTCTTCGTCCACCCAACATTGAAACAAGGCAGCCCATCTCAATTACCTGAAAAGAAAGCAATATACAAAAAAAAAAAAGAAAGAAAGCAATATACAATTCTATCCGATATGAAGCTAAATTTATTCATGAAATAAATTTATTCATGAAATTTAATGGGACATGAGGCCCTATGCAAATGGCGATCGCATATGGAAAGAGATTTCTCAAAATCTTGTTCGGACTACGTGAAAACAACCTTCTTCTTGACCAAATGGCAAAGCCATAATTTAGGTTTACAAGGGCAAATGCCAATAGAGGGACCATTTACTCTTTAGTGACGAGATAGATCGTTAAGGGGTGTAGTGGAAACATCAAAGTTCGGGGCCTAAGGTCCGAGCCTCCTCCATCCCTCCGGTGGCTTCGCCCTTCTGGCGATTCAAGGTATCCATCTTTGGAAGAGCAGCTAGGCATATTCCTTTATGCAACATCAAAGAATTAATGCTAGCAGTCAGAACATGGTAAAGATCAACTTGTGCATATTAATTGGAGAAACTACTAGCCATCATTTCATAGCAATGCTCAGTGCTCTTACACAACTCACATGGTACTATATACAACTACCATCTCTACATCAATATGGCATCGACCTGAATTTGTTCCATACTTCCCTGCAACTATTTTTATTTTATCATGGCAATGTTAAATTTATTGGTGGTTTTGATATTAAGCATAGATAGATACTAGAAGATATCTCACACACTATTGTGGGTACTGCAAAAAGAAATTGGAATAAAATTAAGTGGCGACAACATGGATAGCTTGTATTAAGAGGTTAGAAGTTAGTGGTATGATATATATACGTGGCTATTGATGATAGATGATGTGGATGTTTTGCATGTTTAGATAGAATGTGTAGCGGAGATTGACTTTACAACAGATATAGATAGACATGTAGAATTTTGGTGCTATTGATGACACTCACCTTCGCATGGTACTCATCTCTGACAATATGATCCATATAGAAAAACAAAAACAAGGCTGCAGAATGTAACAAGGACAACAAAAGGAACCATATTTCATCTCTAAATTAAAACTTCCAACTATGAATTGGATCGTAATTTGCAGATTGTAATAAGGACAATGAACAAAATTATGTCCAAAGAGAAAATTGGTTTGCTATAGTTACACTTAACAGCGTTGCTACTATAGCTGAGTTGAACTTTCAGCTACAGTGAAGACTACCTACTCGGCTGCAGCTGCAGCGGCTGTTAAGTGCAGCAGCCAAGCAGGAGCTTCTGGCATTGAAGGAAGAAGTTGAATTGATTTTTGTCCCCTAGACGAGCTTTCTTGTGGCAGATTCTTCATCTTTCGCACTAATTTCTTCTAGCACTTGGGCATGGCAGGATGGAGGAAGACATGACCAAGAGAGAGGAGAGCAAAGAGTGAGAAAGATGCCTTTCTTGGGCCTTAACTGATTTTCATTCTCCTGTATTTTCGTGAATATAATTGTCTTTTTTTAGAATTAGAAAGACTCTCAAAAGATTGTCTCAGATCTGATATATATCAAGGAAAACAATAGGTTGTATAAAAGATAACTTGACACAAAATGATCAAGAAAAAAATAAAAGTACATTGAAGATAAAAAAATCATCTTCTTCCTTTGATGGTCCATTGCCCATTGAAGATTGAAAAACACACTAAAAAGACAGCAAAGGAAAGGGATACCTGCAAACACTCTCGTCATACAAGGCTTCAAAGACCGCAATATCTACTTG
The DNA here is from genome assembly GCA_015844335.1 of Chrysopogon serrulatus. Lineage (NCBI taxonomy): Eukaryota > Viridiplantae > Streptophyta > Magnoliopsida > Poales > Poaceae > Chrysopogon > Chrysopogon serrulatus. Next base: position 12,580 of record JADLZL010003548.1, on the reverse strand, counting down.
TCGCTATCAACGAGATCTAGTACCCACCAAAAGAAGATCGGCTAGATAAACCCTCTAATGAGCATAGGGTTACAATGAAAAAAAATTAGGTACGGATGGTCCTTATCCAATGCCGGCACGGATGTCCACTTAAATTACGACGCGTGGATAAATATAAAGTTAGTCGATAGAATTTAAAAATCGGCTGATAAGCCAAAACACTGTTAAAACTGCTCATTTTCTATGAAGAACAAAATATTATTGGCTGATAAGCTAAAACAGCTTTTTAGCTGAAGCGAACATAGCATCAATTCCGCTCTAAGGCTAACTCCGACTCCTGGTGCTGGCTCGCAATTGAAATCGCCCCGAGGCGACGCCCGCCTATGAATGGCTCGGTCTAATCTTGTTCATCTCGTCCGCTGCATCTCTCCTCCATGGTCGTCCTCCAAGCTCCAACGGCGCATCCTTATCATGTCTCGAGTCCGCTTTGGCAACATAGTCCTTGTGGTCATCCCATCGTCGCCCACCTCGCTCGATTCGACGTTGCGTCACTGCCAGAGATGGAGATGTTGCAGCTCACTATCCGCCTCGTCTGATTTGACGCTGCCGGAGATGCAGTAGCTGGGTTTTAGTGAGGCTCACGAGGCATTTGTCAAGCAGAAGTGATGTGCTTGCAATTTGTTTAGGAGGTCATGATTCATAATTACCATTGACAAAAAATCTAGCACAAACAGCCATGTCACTGTACCCATATAATGATCTATACGTACTCATATAATCAACAATAGCAGCACCATTGAAGGCAGGGTTAAACCTCCATGGCAGCTGCTAATGCAGTTGATGTGGCTTGCGCTGCTTGAAAACCTGACCCCCGGCTGCATCTCGTCCTTAGAAAAAGAAACTTTCGAGCTGTATGACGAATTGAAGATGCTTGTCCCATCTTCACAAAAACTTCCAATGGTCCAGCTCCAGGAGAGAAACTTCCCATCTTAAAGAAGCATCTAGGCTTTAGAGAAACTTTGGATCCATGTGATGGCAGGCGGCAGCGGCCATGATCTGAGTTCCCGACGTCCCCGTCAAAGAAACCGGCATGGAGCCCCTCCAGTTTAGCAGTCATCCATACGAGCCACACTACGACCGAGCCTATGACTGTGAGCCAATGCCATCTAGACGGTATGAGCCGAGAATTCTGTCAAGAGCTAGCCTGAGCGTTGTAATTTAAGTGGACATCTGCACCGGAGTCGAGTAAGGACCATTCGTATCTAATTTTTTTCTACAATCCTTCACCATCAGGATAGGATTTCCAAGATGTTAGACCTTACAATAGGACAAACAAAAAGAAGAGGGCGTAGTTATATAAAGAAAGCCATTGACTGCTTCCCCTATTAAACACGGCAACTGCCACCAAAATCTGAAGATAATCAATAGATCTATCGGACCAGACCAAGCTATCAGCCTATCACTGGCCCTTTGTCGTCGCCAGACCAGATCAAACGTCGACGAGGTTGGGAGGAACCGAAGAGACCTTATTCTAATACGCCATCGTAAGGCTAACTACGGTGGATCCTGAAAAACACTTCTGCAGGTACATTTGATGTATCGATCGAGCGCAGCGCAGTCCGCTAAGCCATCCTGAAGAAAGACTCATCCGGTATAGGCAGCGGAGTCGTGGGGAGATAGCACAGGTCCGGTAGAAAAGGACCTGTGGGAGAGAGGTGATGATGGGTCTCACTATTGCAACTGACAAAAAAATGTTATAACTCACAAATTAAAAACCTAAATTAAATTTCGAATGCACCATTAAATTCGTTTTAATAAATCCGTCAAAATAAGATGTCATATGAATATATTTAGATAAAGTGACAAGTAGACCCCACAGTGGATAGAGGATGATGTAGAGGATAGATGGGTACGAAAGAATTGAATATAGAGGAGAAAATTTTGATGATCAATCCTTTTAAAAGATAAATTTAGAGTACCATGAGTGTGGATAGTCTACCAGTATCCGCCTTTGGATCGTCCCATCCTGCACAGTCCACACCCCCCGACCCCAGCCAAACACTTGCGAAAACGGGATCGTCCAGTCCCACGAACTAAACGTCCATCAGACGATTGGCCTGCTTGCGTACTTGCTCTCCCGTTGCGTACTTGCTCTCCCGTTCACCACGCACGCTCTCTCCGCATCTCGTGGCTTTTTTCGTTCCCGCTTGCGACGCCTGGACGAACGCCGCCGGCCTGCCGCCGGCCTACGCCAGGTCTTCGTCGGCCCCTGCGACGAGCACCCACAAGGTATGCCTTCCCTTCCCTCCCCTTCCCTTCCCTTCCTGCTGTGCGAAACCGAGCACCCAATAAACTCTCCCTGGTTTCGGACCCAAACCCTAACGTAAGTTCTCTGTATTCGGATTGATATAATTACGCGTATAAACTGTTCCCTGCAGATTCGGTCCGGAATGTTGAATGCATAGTGTAATTGCCCCGCAAAGAAATGGCATCGGACGAGTTCATCAGCCTTGAGGCACCTTGCGAGGCTGGTGCGAAAGATGAACAAGGGGGAGACGTTCAGGTTAAAGCTCCTGATCTGAATGGGGTGGAGCCTTTGGCATCGGATCTCCAACCAGAAGGGGAAGCTGCTGGTGTTGTGGGCAGCAATCCCAAGCCGTCTGCTGGGAACATGGATCTTGAAGAGGGGCAAGTGGAAGATATGGACCTCGCGGATGATGACGTAGTGGTCGGGAAGGATCAGCTATTAGACGCTTCCATTCAGCCCGAGATCAGTGTTGCAGCTGTGCAGACTGTGATTGGTTTTGAGGTCAAGCTGGACAAGGGCGATGGGACTGAAAATACGCCAATTTATGAGTCCAACAGCATCTCTGTTGAAGAAAGTCGTATCCTATTGAATGGAATATTATGTATTTCTGCTAATATACTGCTCAACTGCAAGTATCTATGTTTTCTGAAAATTCTTTTGTTTCGGTCGAATCCTGGGAACTGTACTTGTACAAGAAGCGCATACTCTTTACTCGTACTCCTGGGACCCTAAACATGTTATTGTGACTTGGGGAAAATTTATAGCTGTTGTTCCTTGATATGGCATTTTTAGCCTCAAGAGGAGTTAAAAGAGCCCGTGTGGAATCAAAGGAGCCTTCTGTTCGTGTCATCTACAGTGACTTGACAAGGTTAATTACAAGATGCTTTCCATTCTCACTAATATCAATGGTAGCATATGGTATTTTGTGGTATCAACTTTCATGCTCCAGAAAATATTTTTAAACCATTTGGTTATGTTTTTAATAGTGTTAATATCTTAATATCTCAGGGAAAGCAAAAGAAAACTTATGCAACTGATGCAACAATGGTCTGAGTGGCAGGCCAGAAGGCAGCACCATTTGAAGGTACTATTCTCTACAATTATGTACGCTTCTGAACTATGTCTATGTGCTTCCATTCATTTTTATTTGTTTGTCCATAGTCTTTGACACTGGCATAGATGAGTTTAGCTGTTTCTACTTTGGGGATATGGGGGTTATGGGGGAACAAAGGAACATAGCAGAACTTGGTTCAGTTCTTGCAATTTTGAGGCTTTCTTACTTGCTCAGTTGTTTCTTTGCACCGATTCAGTATTGTCCTTATAACCTATCAGTACAAGATAATGCATTCAGCAAGAATTATTTAGAAATGATGGAATCGAAGTTTCTTTTTGTGATATTTACCTTCTGGAAATAACAGGATGCTGTGGAAGGGACCTTAGAAAGTGGTGAAGAGACTTATTATCCAGCATTACATGTTGGTTCTGAGAAATCTTGTGCTGTGGTATGTATGTCATTATGTTGAAATTGACCTGGCAATGTCCAGAAACAATAATATATGATTACTTTGAATATTTCATTGGTGATTTATTTTGTGTTGTCTTCCTTTTCTTTTCTCATTATGCTCTGGCTCCAGATGGATGTTATTTGGACATTAGCATGATCTTCAGCATACAACCTATCTTAATTATTTGTGATCTAAGAAACTAGATGTACAGAGGTGGTCGTACTTTTTGACTTAGACTGCATGCATTTTTGTTTCTATTTTGTTCTGTTTTCTATAACAAAAACCTAAAATTAAAAAATCTACAACTATTTTGACGCATGTTGCAGGAAGCAACTTCTGGTGCCCATTGCAGAAACCTACAACTATTTTGAGTTCTTGGCACTTCGTTGCAAAATACTTTCTAACCATCGATCCACATGTCAGCCACTGTAGCATGTCACTGCTGGTCTCATGTTTCAATCTATCCAGTGAGAAAGTTGTAGTTTTCTGCATCAGATGTCACAAATATCTGTAGGTTTCTGGAATGGTCTCTGAAAGTTGTAGTTTCTAGCAACATGTGTCTAAAGAGCTATATGTACTCTAAAAAATCTAATTGATTGACGTGAGAACTAAGAGCAACTCCGAGAGTCTCTCTAGACTTCAATCTCTACATCTGTATTTGGAGAGCCATCCCATGAGTATTCTCTTTATATATATTTCCTGTCTCCAATGGAATTTGTAAGTTTCATTATCTATAATGCCAAGGCTTATCATAATTTTCCTTGTGAATGATAAAACTACCATACATTGAATTTAGAGAGTGATGTAGCTCTTCATTAGTGAAGAGCTAGAAGGGTGGTTTTGGAGGGCAGAAATAGGGGTTTAGAAAGTCCATTGGAACCTTATTTTTTATTTTCTAAATTTTGTAATTGGTGATAATAAAGAGCCATGTAGAGAGCCTCTTGGAGATGCTCTAATGTATTCTTGCCTTCTACGTTTTCCCATTTGCTTTTTTTTTTAAGATTCTTCTTTCCATTGCCAAGGTATTCTGCTTCTTGGTAAGCTATCACTCTTGCCATAGTTACCCGCTAAAGCGAGGATGTCCTTTGTAGCATCTGTTTGTATTCAACAGAATAGCAAATATGCTACAACTGTGTTTGTATTCCTTTGAGGACATTGTTGGAATTAAATCAATCTTATCCATTCCCAGAATGGCAAAAATGCTACAACTGTGTTTGTATTCAACAGAAATGAACTTTGGAGCCTGAATCCAGTGTTAGGTCCCACTTGCAACATATGCTTTTATTATTTTTCCTTTGAAACACCTCGTTTTGGTACCTAATATTCTAGCATGGGCATAGTCTCCTGTCCTTTGTCACTGTATTGACTGATAATATGCATCTAAACGTTTATTTCTGCTTTTATGGGATACTTAACTGGAATATAGTTATTCACCTTATTTTGTTTTCTTCTTTTTCTTATCCTGAAGTCATTTTGGGTGGATAACCAAGCAAGGGAAAGTGATACCGTAGACGATGATTCTGTTCCACTATATGATCGTGAGTTTACCTTGGGCTCGACTCCTCTGGGTGATTCATCAAACACTGAAAGGTAGAGGTTATTATTAGAGTGAAATTCATGGACGATCTCTAAATTAGCACGTTGGTATCATCTAGGTCCCTAACTCTTAAATTTTGATTTATGGGTCCCTAAACTTGTATGACAGTGTCATTTGGGTTCCCAACCCTCGAATATTGATGAGTCCTAAAACTTATATGGCGGTGTCGAATATTGATGAGTCCTAAAACTTATATGGCGGTGTAATCTAGGCCCTTGAACTTGCACATCAATATACATATAGCACTAATGTGGCGTGCTAATTATGTGTTGATGTACAAGTTTAGGGATCTTGATGACACCACTATACAAGTTCTATGACTCAAAAATCAAAATTCGAGAGCTGGGGACCCAGATGACATTGTACGAGTTTAGAGACCCATAAATCAAGACTCGAGAGTTAGAGAACTCAAAGAGATTGCCATTTTTCTTGATCATTTAGGATCTGTTTGGAATGCTCGAAATTTGACAGAATTTCTTTATGCATGAAAATATTCTACTTCCACATGAATTAGGGATTTTCCTGCATTCCATTTAAGGGCTCCAATGGTTGTCAAATTTTTAGATATTTACTCTCAATATTCATCAACCAACCATTTTCATGTGTCAGTACCTGTCTGCTTATGCTAGTATATTCTCAAATTTATCCCTACAGTTATTTAGAGGAAAAATCTTGGCGGTATTAATGTATATGCACTCAGACTTAGGCTAATGGATAACTTGTCCCTCATTTGCTTTTGGCAAATCTGAGTGCCTTGTTATTAGTTAGCTACTTAGCTGAAACTCATCATCATTGTTTACTATTCCCTCCGTTCCAAATTATAAGTCGCTTTGACTTTTTTGATACATCCATTTTACTATGTATCTAGATATAAATAATGTGTCTAGATACATAACAAAATGGACGAACCAAAAAAATCAAAGCGACTTATAATTTGGAACGGAGGGAGTGATAAATTACAAAATTATGCTGGAAATGGTCCTTTAACAGCTGATAATAGTTCATGTGGCATTATCTTCTCCCATTGTCTGGCTATAATTCTTAAAATTCATGTGTTTAGTTTTTTGTTCTGGGCTTCTGGCACTGTCTGTTGGCATTTTGTTATTATTCTTCTGAAGATAGACTACCATTTTTGGCTTTTGATGACCGTTCTCATTGTTAATGTGGTAATTACATTTTCATTTGGACCAACAACTGATGTACCTTGTTTCTCTAACAGCAGGGCGGATAAGGACGATTCACGCTGCTTCAATTGTGGTTCTTATAGCCATGCTCTGAAGGATTGCCCAAAGCCTCGGGACAATGTCGCAATTAGCAATGCCCGAAAGCAGCATAATTTGAAAAGAAACCAATCTAATGTTAGTCGTGTACAAAATCGATACTACCAGAAAACGCCTGGCAAATTTGATGATCTGAAAGCTGGAGTACTGGGACCTGAAACTAGACAATGCTTGGGGATCGGGGTAATGACTATCAGTTGCAGTCTAAGTTTGAACATCCTGGTTTTATTGATAATATGGTTATGTTTGACTTGTCTATCAGTACAAATAAGTCTTCTGATGCATTTAGAGTGAAATAGAAATGACATTTATTTGCACTCCTGTTAAGCTAATGAAGTACTACATTTTAGCATTCATGAGATGAAAATCATTAGTTTATTACTCTCAATACATGACCCATGCAACATCGGTTAGTTTTGCGCATCATGTTTGTACTTATCTTAATCAATGTTTGTACTATTTAATCAAGTAGCATATATGTGTAATGTGTTGAAATATCAACTTGTCTATTCAAGTGTCTGTGTTTATTGTGTGGGTAACGGCATGAGGTTCCTGTTGTCAAGTTTAAGTAATTTTGTGGAGTGCAATACCCTTTGTCTTATTGACTATCAACCATGATTAATAGATTTCCATGTCCACACTTGAAAGATCCACATCATGTTTATACACAACTAAATGCATTTGTTGTGTTGGCCTGCTGGTATAACAATTGCCATAAGCTTTTCCTAGTCACTTTCCTATTAGCAAATGATGCAAAGCCTCAACAAAGTGGTAATAACACTGCAAAGTTAAGCCTTATTGTCGCACTTGATTTTGGTAGTCCTCTGAGCAGACATTCAATTTGCTACAGGAGTAGATCCCTCATGCTGCACAAATAAATGACTTAACTGTACAAAATTTATTTTGAATTCCAGAATGGTAGGCTCACATTCTAAGCATAACTATGTTTTGCAGGAAAATGACCCCCCTCCCTGGCTGCATAGAATGCGTGAGTTAGGGTATCCTCCAGGCTACCTAGGTAAGCCCAACTTCAGTATACATTTTAATATTTGCGAAGTGTGCAAACTTTTCTTTCTGATGTTTATAGTTATAGTTTGCTCTGTGCACTGTGCACTATAGTCAAAAAGGAAAATCACAAAGTTGCATTGGGCTAGTTCTTTAAACCATTTACTAGGCATGTTCAAACAATCAATTATATGCATCGTTTTATCTTACACGCACCTGCATCACCATCTGGATTGCATGTGAATTCAAAGTGTGTGTGTTTTTGTTTACATTAGGATCACATAAGTTTTATAGCAGATGTTTTCATCATGACATTGTTGCTCACTGATTGTGATTTTTAGATGTGGTTGACGATGAAGATAAACCTTCTGGTATCACCATATTTGGAGATGGTGAGGTGAAACTAGAGTACGAGGAGGGAGAGCTTTCAGAGCAAGGTGAAGCATCCCCACCTAAGAGAAGGATGACAGTGGAATTCCCTGGAATAAACGCCCCCATCCCAGAGAATGGTGACCAGTGGCTGTGGGGTAGTGCCCCGCCCCAGTCCTCAGGTCGCCACCACTCATCGGATTCGAGGGATTACCGTGACAGAGGACCTCCTGGTGCTGATCATTATTCATCGAGATACCACCACCACGATTATGGGCCTTTGAGCCCAATCTTAGGGAGGTCACACTCAGACAGGGGTTGGAGAAGCCCACCTCGTTATGATAATCTGCCTGCAGATGATGGTGCCTGGACCCCGCATTCATACCCCAGCAGGCAGTACTCCGGCCAGTACAGCTCGAGCTCTGAGATGTCACGCCATTCCAGGGATAGGGACAGAGACAGAGACAGGCATGACAGCAGGCACTATCACCACCGCAGATGAGTCAAGACTGTAGCTGAATTGTATCATATCATTCTGTTGAAGAATCCTATACCTGACGCCTTCGATCTGACATAGAAGCAGTCGTGCTACAGTTTCTGAAGTTTTGAAATTCCTTTTCTTCCAATATTATTTTGCAGCACTGCTCCTAAATCCATGGTAGGCAGTGGCCTTATCCCATCCGGTCCCTGACTTAGCTGTATCTGTGTTGTATGCTGTATCTGTGTTGTATGACTGCCTTTCTCTCATCTGCAACTCCTGCTCATTTCTTGACAGTTATGGCATATACTGTAGAATGTAAATCTTAATCCTGTTATGGGCAAAAGAAAGATGGATTGTATCTTAACTGCTCAGCTAAGACTCAAAATTCTAGCTACTGCTCACTATCATTGGCAGCTCTTTGAGAGCCTTGACTAGCGATGTTTTTGTTTTTTCTGTCTGTTATTATTGCTTGTGCTTGCCTTGCTCGGATCCAGCACTCATCCATGCTGTGCTTTTATGTTGACAATGCATGGTAGTAGTGGGCAGAATGCTGCTACACTGATAGAAAGGATAGCTCTTTGTTTTCTTCAGCTGCGCTCCTCTTTTGCTTGCTGGCATATTTTGCAGATCACATACATGCGACTGCGAGTATGGTGATTGTGGGAGTTGTGATGTGGTGATTGTGGGAGTTGTGATGGATCCACCTTTTTCTACCCCCTCTATTCTAAATTATAACATGTTTTTGTATCTTTTAGATATATAACTTCTGCTATGCTATGCACTTACTATGTCTAGGTTCATAGTAGTATAATTTGGAATGATGGAACTGCATAGGTGCGAGGGGGCGTCATCAGCCATGGGACCTAGGTGTCAGTTGCTGCGAACAAAAGATCGCTATGAATATTTTATTTTTAGATATATAACTTTAGATATATATAACTTTTGCTATGCTATGCACTTACTATGTCTAGGTTCATAGTAATAGTAATATAATTTGGAATGATGGGAGAACTGCCATAGGTGGGAGGGGGCGTCATCAGCCATGGGATCTAGGTGTCTGTCAGTTGCTGCGAACAAAAGATCGCTATGAATATTTTATTTTGCGCAGGCCACCTGAATGCTGTAATAAATTATGGATTTTTATTTTGGTAGCAATATCAACATGCGCACACACGCTTGGTAGTATATGAACTGAGCTTATTACAAATATAAATGTCATGTCATGCTATGAATGAATATTTTCAGAAATAGACTGAGACACACTGGAGCTGATAGCTAAGCTAGTAGCCTAGAGGCGACCGCAGTCGTAGTTGGCATGCCGGAGCGACTTGCTGCCCAGGAGAACGAGCACGGCGACGCAGGCCAGCTTGATGACCGGAGACGGCTTCCGCACCAGCAGCGCCCCCATGATGAAGGACTCGAGCGACAGCAGCGCCACCCTTGGCCTCCTCTCCCTGATGTACTCCCCGATCGCCTCGCCGACCATCTTCTTCTCCTCGTCGTCGCCTTTCCCAGCGCCGTCGCCGTCCACGGCGACGGCCCGCGCCAGCGACCGCGCGAGCACGACGGCGTCCTCCAGCCCCGCCGAGCCGCCCTGGCCGATGAACGGGCCCATGGCGTGCATGGCGTCGCCGGCGACCGTCACGGTGCCCTTCTGGAAGCTGCCGAGGACGGCCTCCCACGGCGGCCGGTACCAGAACTCCGTGACGAAGTTGAGCGAGTCCGGGTCCGAGCCGCGGACGACGTCGATGATCTCGGCGGGGCACTGCGCGTCCTGCATCTCCTCGAGCGCGACGTCCCTCACTTTCTTGAGGTCCTTGGGGCTCACATCATCCGTGGGAGGTTTGGGCATTGTTACGAAGAAATGGACGAGGTTGTCCGTGATTGTTAAGCGGCCGATGAAGAGATCGCCAACACGGAGGCGCAGGAACTCGTTGTTGAAAGAATGGCCGTGCGGGTACCATGTGAAGCCCCGGAGCACTGGGCGTGGGATGGTTCTCACCGGAGATAGCCCCAGGTACTTGGCCACCACGGAGTAGGTGCCCTCGCACCCGATCAGGACCTGCAATTTTGACAGAGTTTCAGGAAGAGAACAATGGTGGTGATCGATCATCAACTAATACGTTACGGGCTAGGACGTCATATGTCTGCAAGTTTTACTACCTTGGCCTTGATGGTAGTGCCATCCGCCATTGTAAGGACGGCGCCATGGCTGCTGCTAGGATCTGCATCGATGGCAGTAATGCGGCAGCCGAAGCGGATCGTCCCTGCAGGTATGTCCTTGGCCAGTGCCTCGATCAGGTGCTTCCTGTTTAAGCATCGGAGCTCCGTCCTATATATAAATAAAGAAGAAATTAACAAGAGAGATTGCATTGTTGTTTGTCTCCATACCATAATCAGTGCTTAGAAGTATCATCAGGAAATTTAAACAAAGGTCCTCGCCCAAAAAAAGAAAAGAAAATAAAGAAATAACAAAGGCATAGCAGCTCCTACTACTAACCTTACTGGATACTTTTCTCGGCTAATTTTGTCTCCCTGCTGCCAGACGTCATGATACCTGAAATTGTTTCCTATTTAGCAATTTAATCTGAGAGTGTTTATACAGATTCCTAGTGAAGGGCCGGGTGGTACTATACAAAAAATGAAGCAAGCAAAGCATATATACTCGGTGATAAGATGGGCAGTCTTCCTGAGCTCTTCAGCGACGCCAAGCTGCTCCAGAACTCGCCATCCGTTGGCGTGGACGCCGATGCCCGCACCTTCTGCTCGTAAGCTGCTAGACTTCTCCAGCACAAGACTAGCAATCCCTTTCCTGGGTGCGTACGTGCAAGTCACCAGCACTAGTAATTCAGCATCTTTTTTTATTATTATTATCAGAGCACGTCAGAACCAAAAAAGACAGTCACTACTAGTAACTGCTAGTAAATAATGCGATGTTGTTTAATTATCAGCAGCGATGCTAGTTAGAATTCCTAGTAGTAATTTGATTAAATTAACTAACAAGGAGGAGGAAATGAGAGATCACCGGTGAAGAGCCAGAGCGGTGGCTAGGCCGCAGATGCCGCCGCCGGCGATGACGATGCCATGGGCCTCCGCCTCCGCCATACCCACTTTTCTTGTACGTTGTCCGTCCGTCGTCGTCCGTGGGCGTGGGCGTCTGTCTGCTCCTTTGCTTCCTCTGTTTCCGTGGGCAGGCATGTACTTATAGACGAAGCTCACCAATGCAATCCACCGCGGGCGCTGCACTGCAAGCCGTTCTCAATCCTATCTATCCCCACGTCGTCGTCATCGATCGTTGAATTGAATGAATGGAAACGAAGCGGAAGCTGCCAGCCTCTGCGCATGCCCAGCCAGCCCAGGCGCCACCGCCACCGCCACATGTGCATGCGCGGCGAGCCGGCGACACGTGAGCAGGGCAGACAGCAGAGCACACAGGTGGTGGCACTGTGGCAGGAATGGCGGACGTGCTACGGCAGCCGTGACGCCAGTGGCCGTCGACGCGTCCGATCCAAGTCCACTAGCTAGTAGCCCGGACCCTCGGACACGGAACGGAAGAAGCACCGCACTAATGGAATTGAATTCAGGCCTTGTTCAGTTGCAACGAAAGTTGCAATATTCTCCACTTCAAAATTTCGCACTAATGGAATTAAATGTTAAGAAAAAAATAACTAATTATACAGAAATCGGATGAATCTTTTGAGATTAGTTGGGCACGATTAGCCAATATTTATCAAATACAAACGAAATACTCGGCGACGAACAAGGCCTAAAACGCAAACCATTCAGACGGATGAGGATTAGTCACGACGAGTCGCACGACCACGACGCGGCCACGTCGATCAAGGACGGCGGGAGGAATGGACATGGATTCACTACTGCGTCACCTTTATTATTACTATACTACACGAGACTCGGACGGTTGGCTGGGAAAGATCCTGCTAGTCGGATTTTGCCATGTCAAACCTTGAGCGCCGTCGAGCATTATTCTGTTTGCCTCGCGATCTACAAAGATAATACAAAAAAATATGGCCAATCTGCTAGAAGCATATACATGCC
>JADLZL010003547.1:0-77678 GCA_015844335.1 Chrysopogon serrulatus | reverse complement strand
AATAATAAGATTGGCATTGGGAGACCCAAACCCTAAGGACTTAATCCACTAAAAAACTTATTAAAAATATGGATCGCAACCCTCTCTGGCCTTCTGCCGAGATGCCGAAGGGGAAGAGAGGAGGACCATTTGTTGTGGAAGGTAGCGGCAGCGGCAGCTCTCTAGTTATAACTTGGGTGAGCTGCCGATGTCGTGACAACATATAAATTAGTAAGTTGTCTCAACTATGGAGTGTGCTCTTGTAGGTATCCAGAAATAAGCCTTCTCTTCGCTACTTTGTATCGTTGTAGATTTTCATGCCTTAATATAATCGCCATTGTCGTGGGATTAATTTGAGGCATAGACGACCTAAATGCATCTGGGTTAGGACACGTTTAGTTACGACCTGTGAGCTACTCTAAACATATTATCTTTCATAACGACAGATTTGGAAAGTTAGAGGGTTGTTTTAGATTATCTTTTCCAACAGCAAAAGGTGGGTATTTTATATACAACTTGAGGGGTTTATTTCGATTTATTTTTCATAATAGCAAAGTGAGTGATTTAGATATTAATTTAGGGGATTATTTTGATTTATTTTTATAATGGTAAATATATGTGGGAAATTTATATAGAAATTTAGGGGTTTATTCTGAATAATTCTTCATGAGGCAGTGGTGGGTACATTAAATATAAAAGTAGGGGCTTACTTTGTGTATTTTTTATAATGGCAGGTGGGTAAATTTTTTTTATAAATTGCAACAGATCTGATGGCTATTATCAACTATGATGACTAGCGTCTATTAACTAAAGGCCAAACATTTTTTTATTATTGTGGGAATTTCTAAGATTTATCTTTTTTCTTAGCGCGTCTTGTGAGAATTAATATGGTGCTTTCATTGGGGCTCTAATTAGTAATAGTAAGATAAGAAGTAAGATAGTCGACCTAAATGCAACTGGGTTAGGCCACGTTTAATTACGACGTGAGCTACTCTAAACATGTTATTTCAGATTTTTATAGAAGGAAGAGAGGACTCCTTTTTAATTAAGTATCCCGATCTTTACTTGGTTTCTCCAAGACAAAGCAAGTAAACATGTGTGCGTGTTCATGAAACATGTGCGATTGAGAGCAAGTCCTTTATTTCAACAGCCTTATTATTGAAGAGGAACACGTACACTATTTCTTATTGAAGGGAAACACGTACATTACTTCCTAATATTGGAGGGAACTTAACAATTATATAATAAAACGTAGGACAAAATTAAATAAAGTAGACGACATTGTGTGCGTGTTATTGGTTGCTGCCATGCATCAGCGGGCAGCCTGATCACCTCACTTGATGTACTCGATGGCCCAGAAGTTTGCAAAGATGTAGGTGGACTTGAAGCTGGTAAAGCCGGCGCGCTTGGCGAGCTGGACAAACTCCCTCTCGTACCTCTCCTTGCCGTTGGGGCTGTAGGTGAGCAGGCTCATGTCCACGGCGATGAGCCCCTGCGCCTTGTTGGTGGCCTCAGGATGCACGGGCAGGATGCACTCGACGTCGATGACCTTGCCGTTTGCCGGCAGCGCATCATAGCAATTCTTGAGCAGGGTGGCACAGTGGTCATCACCCCAGCAGTTGAGGATCCACTTCATGAGGATGGCGTCGCCGCCCGAGGGCACCTTCTCGAACATGTCACCGCCGACGTGCCGGACGCCCGGGTAGGCCGGTGCCTCGGCGATGACGTGGGGGAGGTCGAAGTTGACCCCCTCGATGCTAGGGTACCTGGAGGTGATGGCGTGGATGGTGGAACCGACCCCGCCGCCGACGTCGACCAGGGTCCGGACGCCTTCGAAGCCCTTGTAGAGCTCCAGGAGCTTCTTGGTGAGGATGACAGAGTGATCCTTCATGGCATCGTTGAAGACGCGGTTGAACCGTGCATCCGTGCCGGCGTAGTCGAACCAGGACGCTGTGGCGAACGCCCTGTTGAAGGGGCTGCCGCCCTCCAGCACCGCGTCCTTGAGGTGGAACCAGGCCTCCATGAATAGCTTGTCATTGGTGAGGAGGTGGAACGGGGCCAGGGACACCCCGTCCTCGTTCGGGGTCAGCCACCTGCACACCGGCGCCGCGCGGTACCGCCGCCGGAACAGGCCGTCCTCGCCTTCCTCGACCTCGCATGACACGACCTCGTAGGGAGGCCAGCAGCCGCAGCATGCGGTCCACCATGGACGCTGCGTCCGGGTTGGCATTGCTCGGCAGCTTGGCGGCCACCTCCTTGGGACTCAGCGCCTTACCGCCTGCGTTCACCAGCGTCTCCAGCAAACCCAGCTCGATGGCAACCTTCAGCGTCATCGGAAGGTCCACCGACGAGATTAGCTGCAGCGCGTGCAAGCATGTCTTCTCATCGTCGCCGAATCCACTCATGTCAGCCGCGCTCAGGTGTGTATGTGTGAGCTCTGTGTTGTGGTATGTTGAGAGCTACTCCTAGTCGTAGCAAGCAGCCGATCGACTGAAAGATAGTCCTAGCAAGCAGCCGACTGAAAGATAAATACCGTATGTATGTGTGCCTTGAACGAGGTGTGCGATCGAAGGGGTTTATATAGAGAGAGATTTCTTTCACTTTTACTAGTTAATCGCCTCACCAACAGCAAACACGGTGGGCTAGGGTTTTTTATTCCCATCACATGGTAAGCACGACGGGCGAGGATGTGAGATGCGAGGAACCGACACAGGAGACATATTTTAGTTCAAGCGGACGACGTATCAGCATATATTGGAGGATGGGATCGGAGATCTATTCTTTATAACTAGTAATTTGCACACACCCACATGCATGTGCGCGTGACAACTTTGCAACTTTATTTGACTGACACTTGAAATTAAATTAGGTGACAACATATTATATTGACACAGGACTGCTCCCAAACATGAAGGGGCATGACCGGCGGCTTACATGGTCATGATCACCCCACCCTAGGGCCTGCCTGGTCTGCTGTCTAGCCCGCTAATAAGGTGGGCATTCCTTGTTGCCACGGTACACCTGTGCTCTCCATTACACTCAAATTGAAAGATATCTGCGAAGGGAGAAGAAAGTGAGATGATCTACTCCCTCCGTTCCAGAATATCTATCGCTTCGCTTCCCGAGAAACAAATACCAGCAATTTTTATAAATATTAAGAGTTTTGTTACCGTGCTTGGAATTAATGAGAGCCCTCCGTTTCGTTAGATCTGACGGTTTAAAAATAGGAGGAACCGGATGAAAGGAACCTAAGTTGTGGACCGGAACCAAAAAACATGTGGGTCTGGAACTAGTTTGTGATTTAATTTGGAGGGTATAACAGAGTTTATATCGTCTCAGCAGTTGCTTCCATTGAATCAAAACAAAGAGCAGCTTCTCGGCTCTCGCCTCGCATCTCTTATCTCTCTGCCCGCTGCGACGCTCGCTCCCTTACTCATGACGTGCCGGCGGCGTGGCGGTCCATGGACACTTGTCTCTGCAGCTCCCTCGCGAGCTCTATCTCCGTCATGTCTCCGCACCTCGCTCCCTCTCCGGCGTGGGCGCGCGCGGCTCACGAGACCCTACCGAGCACCGCCCCACCCGCAACCGACGTGGCCCCGCAATAGCGCTGAGCCGGCTCCAACAATCTCTCACCCGCGGCAGCAGCGCCGTCGTGGCGTTGCCCTGCAACAGCGTCGGGCCGCCTCCTTACAGCTAGTCCGCTTGTCGCTCGATTCGCCGTTGCCCACCTCGCTATGGCCAGCACCAGCATGCTCGTCGCGTCGTCCGCCGTCCGGAGTGCAAGGCCGCGTGCTTCCACCCTCAATGTCGTCGCTAGCTCCCTGTCTTGGAGCTCTCCATTTACCTTATTCTCCAATCTCAAATCCTCTATTCGATCTATCTTGGGAGTGGCAATCTAGTTATCTAGTCTTCGAGGCAGCGAACTGGGAGGCCGGCGAGGCGGGCGTCGACGAGGCGATCCTGGAGACGGCGAGGCAAATCTCACGAGTCGTGAAACATGGAGCGGATCAATTGGGTTACGGAGTTCAGAAGTCGAGTAGTACAAGTACTAAACTGCCCTTAATTATTATTCCTAATTAACACATGCTGCAAATAATAAAAATGGGCGGAACCGGTGGTTCCTCCCAAGCACGGTAAAATTTCTCAAATATTAAATATCATCGATTAGTATCATAATTAGTATCATCGGAAAGATCTTTGGATCTAGTTTTTTAACAAAATTATTTGGAGATATAAATACTACACGTATTTTCTACAAATCAAGTCAAACTCGTGGCACGCATCCCACGGCGACACTTATTTTGAAACAGAGGGAGTATATGTCTAGACACACCTGCTCTCCATTGCACACAAACTGAAAGATACTTGCTCTCCATTTTAGGTCTTGCAAAACTGGACCATAATGGTATGTCTCGTTGAGTACTACGAACAAAGACTGGATCAATTATTTGTTAACAAACCCTAAAGCCCTTGGGTCTACCTGTAAATTGGCATTGTATCGTTCTTCGATGAAAGCATCAGGGGCCACGAGGTGTGGATGTAAGGTTGAGTCAGCTTCATCCATCTCGATACACCTAATCTTATCTTGCCATATCTTAATCTGCAATATGTCGCCTGATAGCAAAATCGTGATGATGTCTAGCTGCTGCATGCTGATACTCCTGTCGCACATCAAAGTAAAGGTATTCTAATACTTGCAGGGGAATGCGTATTATATCAAATAAAAATAACACTGTCCGCATGTGTAGATCTATATACACGGTTACACAATCAGCTGAATAAGGTGCTCCTCTCAATCGAGAAATCAACAGTGGTCGGCCATTTGAAATGCTCGCTTTCATTAATAAGCATTAACGGAGATGGACAGGCCGCAGGCCTCATGAAAGCAAATGTGCACAGCACGCAAATACACATGCCAACCACAAAGTCACTGCCATCCAGAGATCCTGCATCGTCTACTCTGGTGGTACGTACTACCAAACGAGAAGATTGCATGTGATATACATGCACGGGGCCAAGGTTCACCGCTGCGAAATACATTATGATTTCTATGTCGATGATCGAGCACGTACTGAGTACAGCAGAGATTCATAAAGATTTCCTTGCACGTCGGGGTTGCGTGCCTCGGTCACGGTCTTTCAACGCATAGGGTCCGTCTCTCGGGTCTGGCAAGAGAACGGAGTACGTATACTCTCGTTTTTGATGTGTTTTAATCTGCAATGTGTCACCAGATAGCTAAATCGTGATGATATCAAATTCAGGGTATTTTAATACTGGAAGGGAATATGTATAGAACAAACAAAAACAATACTGTCACCTACTCTAGATCTGTGCAAGGTACACAGCACTAATTTAATAAAGCTCTTTAAGTCCTAAGATGCCCCTCTTAACCGAGAAGTTAACAGAGGTGGAGCGTTTAAAAAACTTGCTTTCATTAATAAGCATTAACGAAGATGCAGGGACACGCTGCCGATGAAAAATAAATTGTGCGCAGCACACAAATACACATGCGCACGACAAAGCTGCTCGGTGCACATGCAGGGTTTAGGGTTTATTACCGAGCGGCGAGCAGGCATGTGATGCACATGCACGAGCCTTGAGATTCAGTGCTACGATACAATACTATTTCTAAATCGATGATCGGGCATGGAAATCACATTGGTACGTACTCGGAGGGAAGGAGGAGGAGACTGGGGACCCACATGCCCCTAACCACCCTAGTGGCCCGCTATATAAACCCTTAATTAGCTAATAAAAAATACTAATTAATGTTGTATTCATATATTTGTCATCTCTTATTTGTGTTAGTCTATTTTTGTATGAAGGCAAAAACTATGCGGGAGATCTCCAGGGCACTTTATTTTATAATATTTTAAGAGGAGACATATGGTCATACTTACAAGCCAAATTAGCTGGAAGCATCTAACTAAAAGCAGAAGGACGACCTCAAGTCATTACTAAAGAAAAGGGACTGAAGCAGACATCGATTTTTCAAAACTGTAAACCAAACACCAACCTACACTACACTAAACCATTTCTAAAGACTTTCATTCCTGACTTTCCAAATCTCCTAGCTCGCTATGACAACAGCTTCCATGAAGAAGGGGAACAAAAGAGCTTCCATGAAGAAGGGGAGGCTACACGGATGCCTTGGGTGCGCCAATCTTGTGTACAAACTGAGAGGTCATGTTCTAGTGAAATCCAATCTTCTCCCAACAGTTCTTGGCCAAGTCACAGGTGAAGCAAAGATGTTCTATATGTCTTCATCAATCCCATTCTGTATCATCTTAGGGTTCTGTCAATAAGAACTAACCATGCAAAGAACTTGACCATTGACGTGCATTCGACCGGGGTTAGTCTTTATTGATACCTACATGATTTTATGTCTACTATTTCTGCTATCTCCTCTCTTTATTTTTTTCTTGTTATTATTGTTGTAGTTTTTTCTTATACAACATCTTAGTTGATCTGCATAATATATGAACAATTAGCTAGTTATGATGTTGATTTGTTCTTTATCTTTCCCTCCTCTTTTATTTTAATTATTATTACAATGATTTTTATATGAATTAGATTAGTGGGGGTAGAATCTTATCGCATCTAGTCCATTCACCAATTCAAATTATGACATGTTTTATAACTTTTCTAGGTATTTTGGTTTTGCTTTAAATATATATACATACAGTAAAAGTCATGCATTAACAAAGACAAAACATTTTATAATTTACTGTGCCTCCATTCAAAATTATAAAATGTATAGCATTCGATAAACTAGCTAACAACATGATTTGTGCGGGCAACCTTGCTACTAATATTAATGAAAGGACAGACACTCGAAGTTTTATGGAATGAAATAAGTTCTTTGAGGATAAAACTAGAGTTGACACTGTTTGTAGTCCATCTGAGTCTTGGAAATTAGGACATAAAAGCCCACAGAAACTGGTCTAATAAGTCCAAGACTAACAAAGTGGTCATGATCTGCATGGATGCAATAACCCATCATGAGCTCCCAACCAATTCATCAGCCTTTTCCTTGAGCAGCTCCCACGCGTCCTCGACATGGCACATCTCGGTCATGGCCCCACCAATGGCCATCCGGATCACAAACTTGCCGTCCACCACGAAGTGAGTCATGAACGCCCGCCCGCTCGCGTTCACAGCTGCCAGGAGCTGTCGGTTTAGCTTATCCACCACCGCATCACCATCCTCCTCCCCCTCCCTGAGCAGTGATCGGCGGAGGCGGAAGCACACCAGCGAGAAGTTCCTCGGCACCACGATCTCAAAGCGGTCGTCAGCCGCCACAACAAGCTCGAACCACTGGGCCATCCGGACATGCCTCCGAATGTAGGCGCGCAGGCCCGCTGCTCCGTAGCGCCGCAGGACCACCCACAGCTTGATTGCCCGGAAACGGCGTGACAGCGCGATCTGCAAGTCTTTATAGTCGATCATTGTGTTCGCGGTCGTCATCGGTGACACATCATCACCGCTGCCGACGTTCTTGAGGTACTCCGGGTCAGTGGACAGTGCATCGGTGAGGGCAGAGGGGTCCGCCACCCAGAGGCAGCAGCAGTCCATGTTGGTGAGGAACCACTTGTGTGGGTTCATGCTCACCGAGTTTGCGAGCTCGGCGCCGTCCAGGTGACCCCTGAACTCCGGGCAAATCGCTGCACTGCCGGCGTACGCGGCGTCGATGTGCAGCCACATACCTATTATTTGATGGAAAAACATATAGTTAACTATCATGGATGTCGCTTGTGCGTATGTATGACATGGTTTCAGTTTTGCATAACAGTACAAGCAGTCCAGAGAATGCATGCATGAGTGGATCGACGTACCATAGCGGCGCGCCACTAGACCGAGCTCGCGCACTGGGTCAATGGCGCCAAGACCGGTAGTGCCCACGGTGGCGCACAAGTACAGAGGGACCAGTCCATGGGCGACGTCCTCCTCGACCGCTGCTCGGACGGTGTCGGCGGTCAGGCCATACCCGGACTCCGCCGTCGTGCGCAGGACGCGGAAGTTCGCTGGAGGGATGCCGACAATCCTGGCACCCTTCTGGAATGTGGCGTGCGTCTGGTCAGAGGCGTACACGACCATCCTGAGAATGGCTGCATCACCGAGCTTGCTGATCGCACGGTCGCGCGCAGCAACAAGGGTGCACACCACGGCCTCGCACGTGCTCCCGTGCAGCACGCCACCGCCATCGCCCGCGAAGCGGAAGCGCTCCGGCAAGCCGAGGAGCCTGGCCATCCAGTCCACCACGACCTGCTCCAGCTCGGTGGCCACCGGCGACGCCTTCCACACGAACGGCACGACGTTGAGGCCGGCCGTCAGCATCTCGCCGGCGAACCCCGCGGTGCTAGCGTTCGCCGGGAAATAGGCGTAGAAGCTTGGGCTCTGCCAGTGCGTCAGACCCGGGAGGATGTCCCGCTGCACATCATTGAGGATGCAGTCCATGGACTCGCCCGTCTCGGGGGCCATGTCCGGGAAAAGCTTGCGAATGGACCCTGGCTTGGTGTCTGCGGCCATGACCGGGTACTGCTCGATGTCGCGGTAGTAGCCAGCGAGGAAGTCGACCACGGTGGTCGATTCCTCGGAGAATGTCTCCGGGTCCAGTGGGAAAAGGGCATCCTCCAGTGGAAGGCCACCCATGGCAGCGCGGAGCTAGGCAGCTAGCACAAGGCAGAAGGAAGCTAGCAGCTAGCTATTGGGTTCACAGAAGCTAGTTAAGCTTGCAGCGCAGGACTAATGCTATCTGTGATTTGCTTTGGAAGCTCAGCAACATTTCACTTCATATATATAGGGGCGCTACCCCTGCGCTATTCAGCCATGGGGATCACGATCGAGACCACAGGAAGCTGCTTAGAAAATTACGTCGATATATATAGTAGTAATTAGAGATCTGATTTTCAAGGTCTGGTGGTCTTCCTGATTGGATCTGACCGGATGCATGAACACATTGCATTTTCCACGTTTCCGACAGCCTTGAGATTTGCACATGGATTGATTCGGATCACATGCGCATGACACTAGTAGCACCTACGCACATCACGATGTCATCCTAATTAAGGCAGTGGTCCCACCGCACACAATCATAGATCCGATCTCATTATATTTTAATTTCCAGGTGTACCTGATGCATGTGCAGGGGAAAAAACATGCATTATTTGCCTTGCGCCACCGTCACACGCGCATGTGTTTCCCATGCATGCTATGTAGAGTTGCTCGCTGAGAAGGTCGCCTGGACCAAACAACTTTGGGGGCACTTGTTGCACACAGCTACTATTTTTTCTTCTATTTTATTTTATTAATTGTTGCACTTAAAACTATCATAAGTGAAAAAAAAAAGTGAACATGCATCGGAGTAAGGTTTATCCGGATCAGAGGTGCTTAAGTAATAAAGGGACATTAAGTTACCTTCATAGAAGTAGTTTTTGCCCGATAAAAAGTAATCAATCCAACTGTGGGGAACATAATTTTTTTTTTTTATGAGCAACCGGGCTGCCTAGCTTGGCCCGGTAAAAGCATGGCTCGACAAAAACGGGTCGGGCACAGCATGTCAGGCCACAGGTCCAAGCCGAAAAGGGCTTTGGGAGTAGCCGTCATCCCAAGGCACGGCCTGCTGGGCCTATTTTGGGGATGAGCTGTCCCAACAGGCACAACCTCCGGTGCAGGTCAGGCTAGTCCGAGGACCGTGTCTTTGCGCCGTTGCCGCTTCTAGGTCCCTTGGAGGAGTGTCTTGTCGTGTCGGCGTCACAAAGGAGGCAGGGAGGACTGGAGGCTGGGACTGTGAGAGCAAAAAGCGAGGCCTCAATTACGCATCTATATATAGAACTCTAGAGCAGGCCAGAGCATAGATGTGCAATGAACGATGACCAACATTTCTGTAGACCTAATTGTGAAGAACGAGGAAGATTGGTCTGAAAATTCTCCACCTAGTTCTTCATCATGGCTAGATCTAATCACAATAAAAAAGAGAAGAGCTCTATTGTGACAACATCATTTCCGCCTGGATGTCGCAGTCCACAAAAAGTCTCCATATTAGCCGTGCCGACAAAGTTGCCAATGATGACATCATAGTCATTGCCCTCATCTTCAACGGAGTTGCAATGAGTGATGATTCCATTCCTGCCCCCACGCTGTCTCCCGAGATGAGGAAGAGGAGATTAATCCCCAATAAT
The DNA here is from genome assembly GCA_015844335.1 of Chrysopogon serrulatus. NCBI lineage: Eukaryota > Viridiplantae > Streptophyta > Magnoliopsida > Poales > Poaceae > Chrysopogon > Chrysopogon serrulatus. Next base: position 67,518 of record JADLZL010003547.1, on the reverse strand, counting down.
AAGATTGGCATTGGGAGACCCAAACCCTAAGGACTTAATCTACTAAAAAACTTATTAAAAATATGGATCGCAACCCTCTCTGGCCTTCTGCCGAGATGCCGAAGGGGAAGAGAGGAGGACCATTTGTTGTGGAAGGTAGCGGCAGCGGCAGCTCTCTAGTTATAACTTGGGTGAGCTGCCGATGTCGTGACAACATATAAATTAGTAAGTTGTCTCAACTATGGAGTGTGCTCTTGTAGGTATCCAGAAATAAGCCTTCTCTTCGCTACTTTGTATCGTTGTAGATTTTCATGCCTTAATATAATCGCCATTGTCGTGGGATTAATTTGAGGCATAGACGACCTAAATGCATCTGGGTTAGGACACGTTTAGTTACGACTTGTGAGCTACTCTAAACATATTATCTTTCATAATGACAGATTTGGAAAGTTAGAGGGTTGTTTTAGATTATCTTTTCCAACAGCAAAAGGTGGGTATTTTATATACAACTTGAGGGGTTTATTTCGATTTATTTTTCATAATAGCAAAGTGAGTGATTTAGATATTAATTTAGGGGATTATTTTGATTTATTTTTATAATGGTAAATATATGTGGGAAATTTATATAGAAATTTAGGGGTTTATTCTGAATAATTCTTCATGAGGCAGTGGTGGGTACATTAAATACAAAAGTAGGGGCTTACTTTGTGTATTTTTTATAATGGCAGGTGGGTAAATTTTTTTTTTTATAAATTGCAACAGATCTGATGGCTATTATCAACTATGATGACTAAGCGTCTATTAACTAAAGGCCAAACATTTTTTTATTATTATTGTGGGAATTTCTAAGATTTATCTTTTTTTTCTAGCGCATCTTGTGAGAATTAATATGGTGCTTCCATTGGGGCTCTAATTAGTAATAGTAAGATAAGAAGTAAGATAGTCGACCTAAATGCAACTGGGTTAGGCCACGTTTAATTACGACTTGTGAGCTACTCTAAACATGTTATTTCAGATTTTTATAGAAGGAAGAGAGGCTACTCCTTTTTAATTAAGTATCCCGATCTTTACTTGGTTTCTCCTAGACAAAGCAAGTAAACATGTGTGCGTGTTCATGAAACATGTGCGATTGAGAGCAAGTCCTTTATTTCAACAGCCTTATTATTGAAGAGGAACACGTACACTATTTCTTATTGAAGGGAAACACGTACATTACTTCCTAATATTGGAGGGAACTTAACAATTATATAATAAAACGTAGGACAAAATTAAATAAAGTAGACGACATTGTGTGCGTGTTATTGGTTGCTGCCATGCATCAGCGGGCAGCCTGATCACCTCACTTGATGTACTCGATGGCCCAGAAGTTTGCAAAGATGTAGGTGGACTTGAAGCTGGTAAAGCCGGCGCGCTTGGCGAGCTGGACAAACTCCCTCTCGTACCTCTCCTTGCCGTTGGGGCTGTAGGTGAGCAGGCTCATGTCCACGGCGATGAGCCCCTGCGCCTTGTTGGTGGCCTCAGGATGCACGGGCAGGATGCACTCGACGTCGATGACCTTGCCGTTTGCCGGCAGCGCATCATAGCAATTCTTGAGCAGGGTGGCACAGTGGTCATCACCCCAGCAGTTGAGGATCCACTTCATGAGGATGGCGTCGCCGCCCGAGGGCACCTTCTCGAACATGTCACCGCCGACGTGCCGGACGCCCGGGTAGGCCGGTGCCTCGGCGATGACGTGGGGGAGGTCGAAGTTGACCCCCTCGATGCTAGGGTACCTGGAGGTGATGGCGTGGATGGTGGAACCGACCCCGCCGCCGACGTCGACCAGGGTCCGGACGCCTTCGAAGCCCTTGTAGAGCTCCAGGAGCTTCTTGGTGAGGATGACAGAGTGATCCTTCATGGCATCGTTGAAGACGCGGTTGAACCGTGCATCCGTGCCGGCGTAGTCGAACCAGGACGCTGTGGCGAACGCCCTGTTGAAGGGGCTGCCGCCCTCCAGCACGGCGTCCTTGAGCTGGAACCAGGCCTCCATGAATAGCTTGTCATTGGTGAGGAGGTGGAACGGGGCCAGGGACACCCCGTCCTCGTTCGGGGTCAGCCACCTGCACACCGGCGCCGCGCGGTACCGCCGCCGGAACAGGCCGTCCTCGCCTTCCTCCACCTCGCACGGCACGACCTCGTAGGAGGCCAGCAGCCGCAGCATGCGGTCCACCATGGACGCTGCGTCCGGGTTGGCATTGCTCGGCAGCTTGGCGGCCACCTCCTTGGGACTCAGCGCCTTACCGCCTGCGTTCACCAGCGTCTCCAGCAAACCCAGCTCGATGGCAACCTTCAGCGTCATCGGAAGGTCCACCGACGAGATTAGCTGCAGCGCGTGCAAGCATGTCTTCTCATCGTCGCCGAATCCACTCATGTCAGCCGCGCTCAGGTGTGTATGTGTGAGCTCTGTGTTGTGGTATGTTGAGAGCTACTCCTAGTCCTAGCAAGCAGCCGATCGACTGAAAGATAGTCCTAGCAAGCAGCCGACTGAAAGATAAATACCGTATGTATGTGTGCCTTGAACGAGGTGTGCGATCGAAGGGGTTTATATAGAGAGAGATTTCTTTCACTTTTACTAGTTAATCGCCTCACCAACAGCAAACACGGTGGGCTAGGGTTTTTTATTCCCATCACATGGTAAGCACGATGGGCGAGGATGTGAGATGCGAGGAACCGACACAGGAGACATATTTTAGTTCAAGCGGACGACGTATCAGCATATATTGGAGGATGGGATCGGAGATCTATTCTTTATAACTAGTAATTTGCACACACCCACATGCATGTGCGCGTGATAACTTTGCAACTTTATTTGACTGACACTTGAAATTAAATTAGGTGACAACATATTATATTGACACAGGACTGCTCCCAAACATGAAGGGGCATGACCGGCGGCTTACATGGTCATGATCACCCCACCCTAGGGCCTGCCTGGTCTGCTGTCTAGCCCGCTAATAAGGAGGGCATTCCTTGTTGCCACGGTACACCTGTGCTCTCCATTACACTCAAATTGAAAGATATCTGCGAAGGGAGAAGAAAGAGAGATGATCTACTCCCTCCGTTCCAGAATATCTATCGCTTCGCTTCCCGAGAAACAAATACCAGCAATTTTTATAAATATTAAATATCATCGATTAGTATCATAATTAGTATCATCGGAAAGATCTTTGGATCTAGTTTTTTAACAAAATTATTTGGAGATATAAATACTACACGTATTTTCTACAAATCAAGTCAAACTCGTGGCACGCATCCCACGGCGACACTTATTTTGAAACAGAGGGAGTATATGTCTAGACACACCTGCTCTCCATTGCACACAAACTGAAAGATACTTGCTCTCCATTTTAGGTCTTGCAAAACTGGACCATAATGGTATGTCTCGTTGAGTACTACGAACAAAGACTGGATCAATTATTTGTTAACAAACCCTAAAGCCCTTGGGTCTACCTGTAAATTGGCATTGTATCGTTCTTCGATGAAAGCATCAGGGGCCACTAGGTGTGGATGTAAGGTTGAGTCAGCTTCATCCATCTCGATACACCTAATCTTATCTTGCCATATCTTAATCTGCAATATGTCGCCTGATAGCAAAATCGTGATGATGTCTAGCTGCTGCATGCTGATACTCCTGTCGCACATCAAAGTAAAGGTATTCTAATACTTGCAGGGGAATGCGTATTATATCAAATAAAAATAACACTGTCCGCATGTGTAGATTTATATACACACGGTTACACAATCAGCTGAATAAGGTGCTCCTCTCAATCGAGAAATCAACAGTGGTCGGCCATTTGAAATGCTCGCTTTCATTAATAAGCATTAACGGAGATGGACAGGCCGCAGGCCTCATGAAAGCAAATGTGCACAGCACGCAAATACACATGCCAACCACAAAGTCACTGCCATCCAGAGATCTGCATCGTCTACTCTGGTGGTACGTACTACCAAACGAGAAGATTGCATGTGATATACATGCACGGGGCCAAGGTTCACCGCTACGAAATACATTATGATTTCTATGTCGATGATCGAGCACGTACTGAGTACAGCAGAGATTCATAAAGATTTCCTTGCACGTCGGGGTTGCGTGCCTCGGTCACGGTCTTTCAACGCATAGGGTCCGTCTCTCGGGTCTGGCAAGAGAACGGAGTACGTATACTCTCGTTTTTGATGTGTTTTAATCTGCAATGTGTCACCAGATAGCTAAATCGTGATGATATCAAATTCAGGGTATTTTAATACTGGAAGGGAATATGTATAGAACAAACAAAAACAATACTGTCACCTACTCTAGATCTGTGCAAGGTACACAGCACTAATTTAATAAAGCTCTTTAAGCCCTAAGATGCCCCTCTTAACCGAGAAGTTAACAGAGGTGGAGCGTTTAAAAAACTTGCTTTCATTAATAAGCATTAACGAAGATGCAGGGACACGCTGCCGATGAAAAATAAATTGTGCGCAGCACACAAATACAATGACATGCGCACGACAAAGCTGCTCGGTGCACATGCAGGGTTTAGGGTTTATTACCGAGCGGCGAGCAGGCATGTGATGCACATGCACGAGCCTTGAGATTCAGTGCTACGATACAATACTATTTCTAAATCGATGATCGGGCATGGAAATCACATTGGTACGTACTCGGAGGGAAGGAGGAGGAGACTGGGGACCCACATGCCCCTAACCACCCTAGTGGCCCGTTATATAAACCCTTAATTAGCTAATAAAAAATACTAATTAATGTTGTATTCATATATTTGTCATCTCTTATTTGTGTTAGTCTATTTTTGTATGAAGGCAAAAACTATGCGGGAGATCTCCAGGGCACTTTATTTTATAATATTTTAAGAGGAGACATATGGTCATACTTACAAGCCAAATTAGCTGGAAGCATCTAACTAAAAGCAGAAGGACGACCTCAAGTCATTACTAAAGAAAAGGGACTGAAGCAGACATCGATTTTTCAAAACTGTAAACCAAACACCAACCTACACTACACTAAACCATTTCTAAAGACTTTCATTCCTGACTTTCCAAATCTCCTAGCTCGCTATGACAACAGCTTCCATGAAGAAGGGGAACAAAAGAGCTTCCATGAAGAAGGGAGGCTACACGGATGCCTTGGGTGCGCCAATCTTGTGTACAAACTGAGAGGTCATGTTCCAGTGAAATCCAATCTTCTCCCAACAGTTCTTGGCCAAGTCACATAGGTGAAGCAAAAGATGTTCTATATGTCTTCATCAATCCCATTCTGTATCATCTTAGGGTTCTGTCAATAAGAACTAACCATGCAAAAGAACTTGACCATTGACGTGCATTCGAAGACCGGGGTTAGTCTTTATTGATACCTACATGATTTTATGTCTACTATTTCTGCTATCTCCTCTCTTTATTTTTTTTTTTGTTATTATTGTTGTAGTTTTTTCTTATACAACATCTTAGTTGATCTGCATAATATATGAACAATTAGCTAGTTATGATGTTGATTTGTTCTTTATCTTTCCCTCCTCTTTTATTTTAATTATTATTACAATGATTTTTATATGAATTAGATTAGTGGGGGTAGAATCTTATCTCATCTAGTCCTTTCACCAATTCAAATTATGACATGTTTTATAACTTTTCTAGGTATTTTGGTTTTGCTTTAAATATATATACATACAGTAAAAAGTCATGCATTAAAAAAGACAAAACATTTTATAATTTACTGTGCCTCCATTCAAAATTATAAAATGTATAGCATTTGATAAACTAGCTAACAACATGATTTGTGTAGGCAACCTTGCTACTAATATTAATGAAAGGACAGACACTCGAAGTTTTATGGAATGAAATAAGTTCTTTGAGGATAAAACTAGAGTTGACACTATTTGTAGTCCATCTGAGTCTTGGAAACTAGGACATAAAAGCCCACAGAAACTGGTCTAATAAGTCCAAGACTAACAAAGTGGTCATGATCTGCATGGATGCAATAACCCATCATGAGCTCCCAACCAATTCATCAGCCTTTTCCTTGAGCAGCTCCCACGCGTCCTCGACATGGCACATCTCGGTCATGGCCCCACCAATGGCCATCCGGATCACAAACTTGCCGTCCACCACGAAGTGAGTCATGAACGCCCGCCCGCTCGCGTTCACAGCTGCCAGGAGCTGTCGGTTTAGCTTATCCACCACCGCATCACCATCCTCCTTCCCCTCCCCGAGCAGTGATCGGCGGAGGCGGAAGCACACCAGCGAGAAGTTCCTCGGCACCACGATCTCAAAGCGGTCGTCAGCCGCCACAACAAGCTCGAACCACTGGGCCATCCGGACATGTCTCCGAATGTAGGCGCGTAGGCCTGCTGCTCCGTAGCGCCGCAGGACCACCCAAAGCTTGATTGCCCGGAAACGGCGTGATAGCGCGATCTGCAAGTCTTTATAGTCGATCATCGTGTTCGCTGTCATCATCGGTGACACATCATCACCGCTGCCGACGTTCTTGAGGTACTCCGGGTCAGTGGACAGTGCATCGGTGAGGGCAGAGGGGTCCGCCACCCAGAGGCAGCAGCAGTCCATGTTGGTGAGGAACCACTTGTGCGGGTTCATGCTCACTGAGTTCGCGAGCTCGGCGCCATCCAGGTGACCCCTGAACTCCGGGCAAATCGCTGCGCTGCCGGCGTACGCGGCATCGATGTGCAGCCACATTCCTATTATTTGATGGAAAAACATATAGTTAACTATCATGGATGTCTCTTGTGCGTATGTGTGACATGGTTTCAGTTTTGCATAATAGTGCGAGAAGTGCAGAGAATGCATGCATAGTGGATCGACGTACCATAGTGGCGTGCCACCTGACCGAGCTCGCGCATTGGGTCAATGGCGCCGAGACCGGTAGCGCCGACGGTGGCGCACAGGTACAGAGGGACGAGTCCACGGGCGACGTCCTCCTCGGCCGCTGCTCGGACGGTATCGGCAGTAAGGCCGTACCCGGACTCCGCCGTCGTGCGCAGGACGCGGAAGTTCGCTGGAGGGATGCCGACAATCCTAGCACCCTTCTGGAAGGTGGCGTGCGTCTGGTCAGAGGCGTACACGACCATCCTGAGAATGGCTGCATCACCGAGCTTGCTGATCGCACGGTCGCGCGCAGCAACAAGGGTGCACACCACGGCCTCGCATGTGCTCCCGTGCAGCACGCCGCCGCCACCGCCGCCCGCGAAGCGGAAGCGCTCCGGCAGGCCGAGGAGCCTGGCCATCCAGTCCACCACGACCTGCTCCAGCTCGGTGGCCACCGGCGACGCCTTCCACACGAACGGCACGACGTTGAGGCCGGCCGTCAGCATCTCGCCGGCGAACCCCGCGGTGCTAGCGTTCGCCGGGAAATAGGCGAAGAAGCTTGGGCTCTGCCAGTGCGTCAGACCCGGGAGGATGTCCCGCTGCACGTCATCGAGGATGCGGTCCATGGACTCGCCCGTCTCGGGAGCCATGTCCGGGAAAAGCTTGCGGATGGACCCTGGCTTGGTGTCTGCGGCCATGACCGGGTACTGCTCGATGTCGCGGTAGTAGCCAGCGAGGAAGTCGACCACGGCGGTCGATTCCTCGGAGAATGTCTCCGGGTCCAGTGGGAAAAGGGCATCCTCCAGTGGAAGGCCACCCATGGCAGCGTGGAGCTAGGCAGCTAGCACAAGGCAGAAGGAAGCTAGCAGCTAACTATTGGGTTCACAGAAGCTAGCTAAGCTTGCAGCGCAGGACTAACGCTATCTGTGATTTGCTTTGGAAGCTCAGCAACATTTCACTTCATATATATAGGGAGGCTACCCCTGCGCTATTCAGCCATGGGGATCACGAGACCACAGGAAGCTGCTTAGAAAATTACGTGGATATATATATAGTAGTAATTAGAGTTCTGATTTTCAAGGTCTGGTGGTCTTCCTGATTGGATCTGACCGGATGCATGACCACATTGCATTTTCCATGTTTCCGACAGCCTTGAGATTTGCACATGGATGGATTCGGATCACATGCGCACGACACAATTAGTGATCCGATCTCATTATATTTTTATTTCCAGGTGTACCTGAGATTGAGATGCTCTGGCTATCTGATACGTGCATGAGAAAAAGAAAACAATATTGCCTTGCCCCACCGTCACACGTGCATGTGTTTCCCATGCTATACAGAGTTGCACACTGAGAAGCTCGCCTGGACCAAACAACTTTTGGGGCACTTGTTGCACACAGCGACTATTTTTTCCTGCATTTTATTTTGTTGTTGTTGTTGCATTTGAAATTATTATAAGTGAACATACATCGTAGTAAGGTTTACCCGGATCGGAGGTGTTTAAGGGACATTAAGTTTTCAGATCGCTTTTGTAGGTGTAGTTTTTGTCCGATGATAATGGAAATGTCGGCATCTTCCTCTAAGAAAAGGAATCAAACCAACTTTGGGGAACAGATGAGCAAACGGGCTGTCTAGCATGGCCCCAGTAAAAGCAGGGCTCCAAGGTGACCGCGCTAGGAGCAGCATGTCGGGCCACATGTCCATGCTGAAGAAGGCTTGGTGCCTACCCATCATCGCAGGCAAGGCCTGCTAGGTTGATTTTTCGGCCGAGCTGGCGCAATACGCACAGCATAACCTGCAACGCGGGTTGGGCCTGCCCGAGGACCGTGCCTCCGCGCCGCTGCCACTTCTAGGTCCCATGGAGGAGCGCCGCTGCTTGTCAGTGCCACAAAGGTGGGAGGAGAAATGTTCTGCCTGGGACTGTGTGGGAAGGAGTAGCAAGTTCTCGACAGCGCATGTAGAGTGCCGTCGTGGACGGGAGGGAGGAGCGCAGCTGCTTGCTCACTTCCATGATGCCGTCGTGGGCTTGCAGCTTCTGTGCGGAAGCGCCCGCTCACAAGTGGGAAGGAATTCCGTGCGAGCTGCCAGGGGAGGGATAGAGCTCCACGCGACTGTGCAAGGAAGCGGACTCACACGAGTCGGGATGGGAAGGATCTACACAATGTTGCATGGGGCGGGAGAGGGAACTGCACGAGGGAAGGCTTGGAGGGACCGGAGAGAGAGGAACGTGGGAGGAGGTAGGGTGAGATGAAGCTGCTAGGAGAGGGGGATGGAGAAATGTGTCGGGTAGGGGGAGACCTGTATGGTGGAGATTCTCTTGATGGTGTCATGGTAGGGTGATTTGGGGAGAGAAATCCGGAGGGAGCCAACACAGTGAGCTGTGGTGGTGGTGGTAGTGGTGGAGATGACGATACTAAATTAGGTTTTGGTGACGAAATGGAGCCTAGATTCTTCTTTGTTCCTAGGCCGTCGTCGTGGCAACATATAAACTAGTAAGTTGGCTTAACTATAGAGGGTGCTATTATAGGCATCTAAAAATATGCCTTCTCTTAGTAACCATGCATTTTTCATGCCTTAATTGCCATTGTCTTGGATTGATTTGAAACACGTACATCCATCTAAATGCAAGTACGTTAGGCCACGTTTAGTTAAAAGAAGCAAGAGAAAAGCTACTCCTTTCGACTCAAGCATTGCCAATGTCTGCGTGTTCGTGATACATGTCTGGGGTTGAGAGCAACTCCTTTATTCCAACACGCTTATTGAAGGGAAACACGTACATTATTTCTGATTATTGAAGGGAACTTAATAATTATAATATAAATTAACGTAGGATGAAATTAAATAAAGTAGACGCCATGCATGCAGATGGATGGATGCATGATCAGCCGGCTGCCGGCGGCCTGATCACTTCACTTGATGTACTCGATGGCCCAGAAGTTTGCAAAGATGTAGGTGGACTTGAAGCTGGTAAAGCCGGCGCGCTTGGCGAGCTGGACAAACTCCCTCTCGTACCTCTCCTTGCCGTTGGGGCTGTAGGTGAGCAGGCTCATGTCCACGGCGATGAGCCCCTGCGCCTTGTTGGTGGCCTCAGGATGCACGGGCAGGATGCACTCGACGTCGATGACCTTGCCGTTTGCCGGCAGCGCATCATAGCAATTCTTGAGCAGGGTGGCACAGCGGTCATCACCCCAGCAGTTGAGGATCCACTTCATGAGGATGGCGTCGCCGCCCGAGGGCACCTTCTCGAACATGTCACCGCCGACGTGCCGGACGCCCGGGTAGGCCGGTGCCTCGGCGATGACGTGGGGGAGGTCGAAGTTGACCCCCTCGATGCTAGGGTACCTGGAGGTGATGGCGTGGATGGTGGAACCGACCCCGCCGCCGACGTCGACCAGGGTCCGGACGCCTTCGAAGCCCTTGTAGAGCTCCAGGAGCTTCTTGGTGAGGATGACAGAGTGGTCCTTCATGGCGTCGTTGAAGACGCGGTTGAACCGCGCGTCCGTGCCGGCGTAGTCGAACCAGGACGCTGCCGCGAACGCCCTGTTGAAGGGGCTGCCGCCCTCCAGCACCGCGTCCTTGAGGTGGAACCAGGCCTCCATGAATAGCTTGTCATTGGTGAGGAGGTGGAACGGGGCCAGGGACACCCCGTCCACGTTCGGGGTCAGCCACCTGCACACCGGCGCCGCGCGGTACCGCCGCCGGAACAGGCCGTCCTCGCCTTCCTCCACCTCGCATGACACGACCTCGTAGGAGGCCAGCAGCCGCAGCATGCGGTCCACCATGGACGCTGCGTCCGGGTTGGCATTGCTCGGCAGCTTGGCGGCCACCTCCTTGGGACTCAGCGCCTTACCGCCTGCGTTCACCAGGGTCTCCAGCATACCCAGTTCGATGGCAACCTTCAGCGTCATCGGAAGGTCCATCGATGAGATTAGCTGCAGCGCGTGCAAGCATGTCTCCTCATCGTCGCCGAATCCAGTCATGATGGCTCTGTGTGTGTGTGTGTGTGTGTGTGTGTGTGTGTGTGTGTGTGTGTGTGTGTGTGTGTGTGTGTGTGTGTGTGTGTGTGTGTGTTCTGTGTTGTTCTACGTTGAGAGCTACTCCTAGTCTTCTCTAGGTAGCAGCCGATTGAAAGATAGCTACCATACGTGTGCCTTGAGCGGGGTTGTGCGGAGCGTGGGTTATATAGAGAGAGATCACCTCACCAGCGAACATGGTTGCCACAGGGAGGGCCAGGGTTTTTTATTCCTCATCATCACGCGGTAAGCACGATGGGTGAATATGCGAGATGCGGGGAACCGACACAAGAGACATATTTTAGTCCAGAGGATTACATGTCAGCATATATTGGAGGATCAGAGGTCTATTAATTCTTTATAACTAGTAATCTGCACACACCCATGTGCATGCGTGCATGATAACTTTGCAACTTTATTTGACCACACTTGAAATCGTAAGTGTTAAATAGCCTGAAAAACAATGATGGTAGATTGGCTATTTCTGTGTGTTCGATCGCGTCGAGGCAGTGGTCGAGCTTGGTGAGGTTCGTCCTAATCTCATCGAAGCGGTTCCCCATGTTGATAGCAAAGATGCCTCAGCCATCACATCGACGGTGGTGGTTTTGGCCATGAGATCATGCTAGACTCGCGATACTAGGTGTAACGGAGATTGCTTGTGGGGGTTATTGGCTAGGGATGGCTAATGGATGTTGGCGGCCGGCTACAAAGTGGCGGCAGTTGGCTAGAGCCGGCTGCAGCTGGCCGAGGTGCAGCGGCGGTGGGCTATGGCCGGGTTTGGCTGGCTGGAAGATAGGGGCAGTATCTGCTGCAGCGGCTTCAGAGGGAGAGAGAGATAGGGTAAGGACCTTTGCAGCGGCGGAGGCCAGCAGCCGCAGCATGCATTACATTGCATCACTAGCATTTACACTATGAATTGCATCTTATGAAGTATTTAATGATTTTATATTGCCATATCATTTAAAGATGAAGATTACTCCAATGGTGATTAATGAACTTCAATAAAGATATTTTTTGCTAGGCTTTAATCCTCATGCGCTTGTTCCCCTCTACAGTGCTGGTGGTTTTGTCTTTTTCTTTTTTATTTATTTTGGAAGAATCTTTAAAAATTATAGTAAATCATAGAAAAAATATAAAATAAAAAATTCAATTTTATTAGACTCTACATGAGTAGATCTACACGGTGAATATATAATATAGTATGCTTTAGTACAAAATTTTTGCTAGCATTTTTCTTTTTTTATTTATTTTGGCTAAATAGTTCAAAAATCATAATAAATCATAGAAAAATCATAAAATAGAAAATCTAATTTTCTTAGACTCCACACTAGTAGATATACATAATGAACGTATATTATGATATGCTTTAATATAAAGTTCTCATAATGAACGTATAAATCGAATGGACCCTGGCTTGGTGTCTGCGGCCATGACCGGGTACTGCTCGATGTCGCGGTAGTAGCGGGCGAGGAAGTCGACCACGGCGGTCGATTCCTCGGTCCAGTGGGAAAAGGGCGTCGTCCAATGCAAGGCTACCCATGGCAGCCAAGCTAGCACAAGGTAGAAGGAAACTAGGTAGTGCCTAGGGTTCACAGAAGCTAGCTTGCAGCGGAGGACTAAATTAATGCTACCAGTGATTTGCTTTGGAAGCTTAGCAGCATTTCTCTTCATACATATAGAGACCCAGCCCTGCACTATTCAGCACGGGGATCACGAGACCACGAAATAATAATCAGAGATCTGATTCTCAAGGTGTGGTATACTCTTCCTGATTGGATCTAGATGCATGACCACATTGCATTTTCCACGTGTGTGACAGCCTGAGATTTGCACACATGGATGGATTTGGCTCACATGGGCCTGACACTACCGATCACGATCACATGGGGCCCGACATTACCGATCCGAGATTGAGATGCTCTGATTCGTCTACGATGCACCTGAGATTGAGATGCTCCGTCTGCCTGATGCTTATGCATGGAAAAAGAAACAATACTCCCTCTCCCTCCCTACTCATAAAACTTAACGTTTTGGATAAGGACACGGTCTTTAAAATCTAACTTTATCCATCATTTTTTATTAAAATATATAAGAAAAACTAAAAATAAAATTACTTTCATAAAATTAGGTTCCAAGGTGAATCTATACATATAAGTTTCATCTTTTCAAACTAAATATTTTAAAAGTTATTGATAGTTTATATTTCTAATATTTGACTCAAACGTTGTCCAAAACGTCAAGTTTTATGAGTATGAAGGAGGTATTGTATTGTAGTGCATATGTGCACTATCACCGTCACACCTGCTATGCAAAGTTGCACACTGAGAAAATCGCAAGGACCAAACAACTTCGGGGGCACACGAAGACGAACCAACAGGCTTGCGGCTCAAATCGCACTGTATTCGACCTAAATGAATTGGTGTAGATTTTCATGCCTTAATTGCTATTGTCATAGGATTAATTTGAAGCATAGTCGACCTAAATGCACGTTTAATTACGACTTGTGATGGTGTTGCCACCGTTGTCGCCGTCGTCGTGGGTTGGCCACTCCCAGTCACCGACGTCCCGTTTGGCTCCACCTCGGGTGGGCGCCGTCGAGAGTATGATGCCTCGTGGAAGATGCGTGGGCTATGGCGACCGATTCCTTCGTGCCTTGCACCTCCCAGCTGAAGTCGAAGCGACGTTGTTGGGTGGGGTTGAGGGCTTTTCCTCTCTTCTTTTTATGTTCGCTTTGTTTGTTTCAACCACTATCTCTGTGGTTTTCGTTGTTGTGTCATGTTGTACTTTGCCGTGCTTTCGGCCCCTTTCTTCCTAATAAAAATGACACGTCAAGGGAGAAGAAAGAAGAGATGATCTAGGTCTAGACACACCTGCTCTCCATTGTACTCAAATTGAAAGATACTTGCTCTTCATGCATTACATTTTACCACTACCATTTACACTATGAATTGCAACTTGTATGAAGTATTTAATGATTTTATTGCCATTTTGTTTAAAGATGATGATTAATCCAATTGTGATTTAAAGAACTTTGTTAAAGATATGTGTACATGGGAGCAACAACAAGACACATTTCTGATATATACACATGAAATACAATTTGGTTAATATGTTTTTAGATGTCGGAGTTTTGCTTTCCCTTATAAATCAGAATGGTTAATTACAACTTAAGTTTGTTTACCGTTGTGTCTTAACAATCTAGAAAGTTGTGAAACCATATAGCCCCCCCCCCCCCCAACCACCTTTTTTAATTCTTCTATAAGCTAAGGGTTCTCCTCTGGTATCTTAAGAGATCCTATATATCAAGTCAAACGGGGTAAAATAATGACTTCTCCATTGAGCCACCGAGAATGTGAAGTACCTTTTCAAATATTTTGTATAAGGTGCACATCTCAAAAAATACTTGCAAATACTTTTTATGAAGTGCTTCACTCGACTAAAAACTTGTCCACCACAGAGTCGAGGTACAGAAAAAACTTTCGGCCCCTAATTTTTAGGGTCCACTATGCATCATATGTCAGTCCACGGATCGATGGTGACACACACAAATACACAAGATTGATATCAAAAATCATACTTTTATTGCTAATGGGAAAACATGATACATGGTTCAGGTTTACATAGCTTGGGCTACTGGTCTTATAGCGTATACCAGAGTTCTAAGACAGCGGTTCTATTATATCGTTGCTCCATTCCTACAAGCAACTTGGAGTGCGGACAAAACCCTAGCGTATTCCTATATCACGAATATCGTAGTCCTAACGTAGTCCTAGCGTAGCTTCTTCATGTAGTCGTGCGGCTCCGTCTTCATGTATCCTTCGGCGTCCTATCCTCATGTAGCTCCAGTGGTTCCATCTTGGTGTATGCTCTCGAATGGCTTCATTCTCGGATATACTCCTGCAATGTCCTGCCTAAAAACATAGGGAAAAGGGGGTTGAGTACATACGTACTCAGCAAGCCCTAACTTTGGGTGGAGGGAGGTGGATGCAGGCTATATATGGAGGGGTTAGTGGTAAAGGTTAGGGTGAAGGTAGTAGTTATAATTATAGGTTGGGCCCTGGTAGGGTATTTACCAAAGTTTTAAATCTCCGGCTATAGCTGCAGCTATAGCCGGAGATAGCTGCTGGAGAAGATATGAGCTAGGAGAAGCAACTTTTAGTGCTAAACTATGGCAGACGCTAAAAGCGGCATTTAGCTGGAGATTGCCGCTAAACTGGGCTTCATTTAGCGGCAGCTAAAGTTTGCACGGCCCAAAGACGATCAACTGTCCAGCCCAAAAAGCTCTGCCGCACCAGCCGTAAAGCCCAAAAAACTTTACCCTAGCACTCTGCTCGCTTGACTCCGACTCTCTCGGTCTCTCCAACTACTCAAAGCAGAAAAGGCGGTGGCAGCGGCGGCGGCGGCGAGAGCCAGTGCCCAAGCTCCCAAGGCTGCGGACACGAGAAGGCAGCGCGACGCCGTGCATCTACTCCTCTCCCTTGGCAATGGTGCGGCGGCGCAAGGCAAGGCAAACGAGTGGTGGTGGTGGCCTGTCGCTATCACCCAAATCGGCGCCGGGCCGGGAGGAGGCAGCGATGCCGGGCGCCCCACATCTCCTCCCTCTCCTGCAGCGGCCCGGCGGCTGGGAGTTGTGGCGGCCCACGGAGCCTCGAAGTCAGCGGCGCAGTGTGCCACAGCTCTTTCTCTTTCCCATCCAAAGGCACGACGGCTAGAAGGCAGGGGGGCTACCCACCATGACGAGTAATCTGGCAAGTCATCTTGTGCTTCTACCTTGTAAAGTGTGGATACAATGATACATTCAGTGAAGAGGTGCTTATGAATTGGATCATTACTTAGTAATGGATACACAGGTTATGCACTTGGGCCAAGGATTTGTGTGTTTTTCCTGATTTTTGCAAAAACAGCTAAGTGCAATAGCTGCAGCTATCTCCGGCTATAGCTGCACATAGCTGTTGTGGAGGGCAGCAGCTAAGAAGTTTAGCCGGAGATTTAAAACTTTGGTATTTACCATCCTCACCAGTTCCAAATTAAGTTATGGTTACCAAATCATTAATACATCTTACCAGAGCATTGTTGTTGTTGTAGTCTAATCATAGCGTCTCATCCCGGCATCTGCCCATTCCAAGGACGTGGCTATTCGAATAGATTCAAGTAACTCTGCAGAGGGTGTACACTTTTTCCCACATGGTAATTACGATTCCTCCCATGATCAGTGGTTAGAAAAGAACTACCGAGATCCCGTACCCGAGAGTACGCGAAACTTAGTGTCCATACATCTCCACTACGGCGCTTAGGGGTTGGGAAAGAGTTGGACAAGGAAGATCACTCAGCATCCTACGCCCAATCCGAACATGGAAGCTCACTCGCAACCCATGCCCTCACACACCTTGTGGAAGATCACTCAGCATCCACACTTTTAAAAGAATATATATATAGCTCGCGAAAGTGCACCCAAGAGTTTTACATGGAAGATCACTTAGCACCCACGCCCAACCAGACCATGGAAGATCACTTAGCATCCTACGCCGTCTCCTGCTCTACAATTTGCCTACACCGGCCCCTTAAGTGGATATGCACTTCGACCTAACGGGGTGTGGGATCAAGCCTACCCATATAGATGTGTGGCTGTACGAAATATCACACAGGGATGAATAAGAAACTATGAACCGGTCCTTAGGGGTGACTAAAACAGGTATCTCCGACAGGATATTCTTAAACAGACATATCCGCCAAGTAATCTACAGCTAGATTACCCCTACCCGTTTCGAGTCAGGTTATCCAATTTTACCACTTAAAGTTTCATAGTCATTATTCTCAAGTTCTTATCACATCGAGGTAACCATTGCCTTGTTATAGATCACAATATTATATCCAGTTCATAATTCATCACAATTCCATATTAGCTCATAGAATAGGGATTAAGTAATATAGGTTGAATTTGTTGGTTAGGAGGGATAGGGTATGGTGGGTTTTATGGTGGAGGCTAGCAACATTATGGTGGAAGGGGAAAATAGTGGAGGGAATGGTAAAGTGGGGGGAGAAGGTGGGAATTAGGACTTGCCTCCGCTCGCTGACGAGTATATCTAAGGTTCTTGATTCCTTTGCTTCTATCTCCAGCGTCTTGGTGTAGCGGTACCTTGTCTTGGTGTAGTAGTAATTCTTCGGGTCTTGACGTAACCATGCTCCAGAGATCCATCGGGTTTCTTGTACGCCTTCTATTCTACGCGATCTAATGCTTGACAAACAAAAGAGCAAAAGCAAACAATGCAAACACAACAGGCATAATTAAACAAGCACAATCAACTAAAACAAGGAGAGGGATCATAACGAGGTTGGTTGTAGGTGATGGATAGGATTATCCTAATTCTATCATTACTATGTAAACTTGAAGTAAAGGTGGGTGAAGATTATATCCAACAAAAAGGCTCCTACGGGCTGGGTTAGCGTGGTGTGGTTATCTGATGGAAAACCAGACCATATTATTATCTTTCACTATTATGTGAACCTGAAATGGGAAAGCCTGACCAAGTCATCATAGATGGCTTGGCCTACTTCTACAGGTCCACTGGGGTTTGGCGGGGTTAGCTAGGCAGGTTTACGTGGAGATAGGGTCTAGGTGGTTAGGTACGGGCATACGTACTTATATACTCGTACGTAGGGTTTAGACTAGGTATGGATAGGTGGTGGCTAAGGCTAGTGGCATGTATGCGTATGTATATATGCCGAGGGTTAGTGACACATATGCACATGCATATGTATGTGCCTAGGATAGGTTAGGTTAGAGAAGGGTGGAGGGCGGGGTTAGCCACACATAGATATATGCCCTGGTATATATATAATTG
This sequence comes from Chrysopogon serrulatus, assembly GCA_015844335.1. Lineage (NCBI taxonomy): Eukaryota > Viridiplantae > Streptophyta > Magnoliopsida > Poales > Poaceae > Chrysopogon > Chrysopogon serrulatus. The sequence goes on along the minus strand of JADLZL010003547.1, from coordinate 49,826 downwards.
TATATACAGGACTTACCATGTATGTGTGTACATATTTACGAGGTTAGCTACTACTACGGCGAAAGGTTATTCCTAGGGTTAACTATGGCGGTGCGTAGTTAGCCACACGGGCGTGTCCTAAGCATCGGACATGTCCGTGCGTGTATATATATAGGCGTACCTATTTTCGGTGATTGGGTACGGACATGTCGGAGTATAAGACATGTCACCAAAACCTACTCACCCTTATAGGTATGTGGTTAGCTAGCACTACAGACGATTATTATTACTACGTCATTTATATTAATTAAAATGGGTTAGCACTAATTATAAAAGAAAGAGAAGCAAACAATTATTACTAGAATTTAAATGGGCACCAAAATTAGGAACATTGATGTGGATAGATGAGGCATGATTTTAGAAGAATTTTGGTGGTGGAATTTCTAGAATCGGAATTGGAGTGGAAGAGATATGAATTTCGAAAGTTTAATTATGATAACGGAATAGGGAATATATTTTGGAAATTATTTCTGAAAATTAGGAGAATGGTAATGGGATGGAAATTATAGGGTAGGGTCTGGGGTGTACCTAGTTTATTTAGGAATCTTCTGGGAATTTTCTGAGCAAGAGAAAATACGTACTTACTCCTCCGTGTACACTTCTCGGGTGGCCATAGCAATTATCGGCTGGCTGACACGTGGGTCCAGGCTGTGGACAATGCTGACCGAACTATGCTGTGGACCGTGCCTAGCGCTGTGCTGTGGACTGCCTACTCCTGTTCTTTGCTCACGTGGACCATGTCCATGGAAGCAAGGAGGGGAAAAGGTGGACTTGCTGCTGCTGTGTGGGGCCCGTTGAGCGACGTGGCACCTCCTGGTTGGCCCTACGGGTGAGTGGAGAGTGTCGTCATCCCGCACTTGGGTGCTGCTCGTCCGTCCGTCTGCCTCTGTCCTGTTTGTGCGGTCAGAGTGAGAAACGGGCAAGGGGAGATGGCACTGCCGTGTGGGTCCCATGGTGACGTGTCCCGCTCTCATTGGCCAAGGGGATGTAGTGGACGGGAGTTGGGCATTGGATGCCTTGGCCAGGCGCTGTTCGTCCGTCCTCCTGCTCGCTTCGTCCTTCTCGGTCTCGGCACAAAGAGAGGGGGAGAGAGAGAAGAAGAGAGAGAAGGGGGGAGGGAGAGAGAGAGACGGAGGGTGCAGAGAGGGAGAGCGCGGAGGCAGCAGCTGCGGCGCGGCGGTGCAGGCTTCGGCGGCGCGCTCCGACGACCCCGAGCTTCGGCTCGGCGTGGGCAGGAGCGACACCTCCTGTCCGTCGTTCGGAAGGAAGCAGAGCAGGGAGAGAGAAAGGAGGAGGGAGAGGATGGAAGAAGCGAGAGAAGAGAGAGAGGGAAAGAGCAGAGCCAGAGCAGAGTGGGCGAGCGGCGTTCTGGTGGCTGGGGAGCTCCGACGGTGGCACAGGCAAGGCGAGGGCGGCGGCCTTGGTCGCGGCAAGCGGAGCCTCGGCGTCGTCTTCGCGCTCGTGCGTCCCGGCAGCAACCATAGCTGAGGCGAACTGGCGCGCCGAGCAGAGGAGGAAGGAGCTAGGTGCTCCTCGTCGGCGGCCGTGGCCGGCTATTTATAGTCGCGCTCGAGCTACAGGAAGGCGGTTCACGGAGAAAATATCTCCGGCGAACGTTGGAGGTCTCCGGCGATGAGGATAAGAACGAGCTCGAGCTGGACGACGAGAAATTCGGAGGAGATAAGGATGCCCCGAGCCACGACAGGGAAGAGAGGCGGTTCCGCACAGTATGGCGGTTGCGAGGGAAATATCTCCGCCGGCGTTCACTTGCTTAGCTCGCAGCCATGGCGTACGCTACGCGGTATTTTCGTCGCTGGCACAAGGTAGAAGATGATGCTGACACACGGGACCCGCGTGCAAGTGAGAGGAGGAGGGGAAGGCAAGGAGCTGCCGTGCTGCTGGGCTGCTGGGCTGGATGGATGGCTTCGGCCCACGGAAGGAGAGGAAGGAGCGGGCCAGAATGTGCCCGTGAGGCTTTTCCCATTTCTAAGTTGCTTTTCTAATTCCCCAAAAAAAAAAAAAAACTAAGGCATGTTTGAAAGGAATTGGATTTAAAGAATGAAATGGGGAATTCAAGGAAGAGGTCAAGGACGGTCGAAGGGAAATTGATCAAGGAATTTATTGGGAGAGAATGCCAAGGGATTTGGGGAGAGATAGGTTATTTGGTGGGAATTCCGGAAAGAGATCGAGAGGATTCTGGTGCCAAAATAAATTCTAGGATAACATACAAGCAACATTCAAACACTCATGGCAAACAATCATTCAATCAAGCATACGATTAAAATGCACATGGTGAATTTTAATGCAGGGGGTTTTTGAAAAGATTTTTAAATAAAGTTTAACGATAAATAAACTAATCAAGTTTTAATTTGTTGTAAATTATAAAAAGTTTAAATTTTTAGTGATTTTTAAAATGATGCAAAAAACACCGGTGTTACAGAAACCATATTAGGTGAAGCGCCTCTTGCAAGACTAGACCATAATGGTATGTCTCGTTGAGTACTACGAACAAAGATGGGATCAATTATTTGTTAACAAACCATAAAGCCCTTTGGGTCTACGTGTAAATTTGCGTTGTATCGGTCTTCGATGAAAAGCATCAGGGGCCACGAGGTGTGGACGTAAGGTTGAGTCAGCTTCGTCCATCTCGACACACCTAATCTTATCTTGCCGTATTTTAATCGCAATACTTCCTCCGCTTCAAATTGACTGTCGCCGTGGGATGCGTCTTACCACAAGTTTGACTCGATTTATAGAAAATACGACCAATATTTATATCTCCAAATAATTTTGTTAAAAAACTAGATCCAAAGATCTTTCCGATGATACTAATTATGATACTAATCGATGATATTTAATATTTATAAAAATTGCCGGCATTTGCTTCTCGGGAAACGGTTTACGACACATTTTGAAACGGAGGGAGTATGTCGCCTGATTGCAAAATCGTGATGATCTCTAGCTGCTGCATGTTGATACTCCTGTCGCACATCAAAGTAAAAGTATTCTAATACTTGCGGGGAATGCCTATATATCAAATAAAAATAACACCGTCAGCATCTATAGACGTATACACGGTTACACAATCAGCTGAATAAGGTGCTCCTCTCAATCGAGAAATCAACAGTGGTCGGCCATTTGAAATGCTCGCTTTCATTAATAAGCATAAACGGAGATGCACACGCCGCAGGCCTCATGAAAGCAAATGTGCACAACACGCAAATACACATGCCAACCACAAAGTCACTGCCATCCGGAGATCCTGCATCGTCTACTCTGGTGCTAGTACTGCCAGACGAGAAGAATGCATGTGATATGCACGGGGCCAAGGTTCACCGCTACGAAATATATTATGATCTCTAGGTCGATGATCAATCACGTACTGAGTACAGCAGAGATTCATAAAGATTTCCTTGCACGTCGCGGTTGCGTGGCCTCGGTCACGGTCTTTCGACGCATAGCATCCTTCTCTCAGGTCTGGCAAGAGAACAGAGTATACTCTCATTTTTGATGTATTTTAATCTGCAAAATCCTGATGATCTCTAGCTGCTGTATGTTGATACTCCTGTCGCACATTAAAATAAAGGTATTCTAATACTTGTAGGCAATGCATATATATGAAATAAAAATAACACTGTCAGCAGATCTATACACGGTTACACAATCAGCTGAATGCACTACTGCAGACGGGGCGCAAAAGCCCTCAGCAAAGGCTTTGCCGAGGGCCGCGCTCGGCAAAGGGCCCTCGGGGAATTTTTGGTCGGCAAAGACCTCTTTGCCGAGGGCCATTTTTCGGGCACTCGGCGAAGGCTTTGCCAAGGGCTAAACGGGGGCACTCGGCAAGGAAAAGTAGGCGCGTCACGGCGGTTATTTTTTTGACGGAAGATTTGCCGAGTGCCCCAACGAGGGCACTCGGCAAAGATTTTTTAAATTTTTTTTGGTAATTTCTTTGCCGAGTGCCCTTCAACCCAAAGACTCGGCAAAGACTGTTTTTATTTTTTTTTTTTTTTTCTTTGCCGAGTGCCCCGCAGCCCAAAGACTCGGCAAAGACTTTTTTATTTTTTTTTTCGAAATTTTTTTGCCGAGTGCCCTTCACCCGGCACTCGCCAAAGACGTTTTTTTTTTTTTTTGAATTTCTTTGCCGAGTGCCCCTACCTTAGCACTCGGCAAAGAGCCCCCCATTCTGTTTTTTAAATTATCCTTTGTCGAGTGCCTATACCATAGCACTCGGCAAAGATCTGAAAATTTGAAATTTTTTTCTGCGTTCCATCCACACAAGCAATATATATATATATATATATATATATATATATATATATATATATATATATATATCTCCATCAGCACACATATATATCAACATATATATCCAAACCACAATATATATCATAAACATCATCATCGTCACATATATATCGCAAACAACACAATCCTCACAATATAACGCAAAAGTCCAACAAAAGTCACATGTTCACAAATGAGTGCCACAAAGTTACATCGCCACATGGTCATCACAAGTCACATGGTCACAATACATCACAATATATCACAATCGGACATAAATCCATCGGCACATGACGAGCGCACTCCTCACCAACCTGCCCTCTCGAGACGGCGGTGGTGTAGCGTAGGCTGGTCACCCACCGTGTGACGCATGAGCGGGATTATTAGAACCCGCCGATGGAAGCTGCACATTAAATTAGTTGCTTGTGTGCGATTGCATCAAGTAATGTAGGATTACAGTTTGAGTACTTAGAGAGAATCCTATCAAATTGTATATAGATAGTGTGGTCTAGGTTTCTATGTTAAACAAGTAAAACACAAGCCAACAATACTCTTTGATACTCACGGGAGTAGCAATAGGAGTAGCTAGAGGACCTGTAGGATCCGGATCGGGAATCGCACATCTACACCCGTTTTTTGCCCAAGAGCTTGCATGATGCGCATCATTTCCGCCATCTTCTTCTCACGGGCCTCTCGCGCAACCCGCTCGACCTTTAGGCCGGGCACTTAGCTCGCATGTACCCTATCTTGTTCTACAATACGGGCCTGCAATATTTTGCTCCAATGTTGCGATAATGCAAATCTAATTGAAGTGTTAGAATATGAACGCATGAGATCTTTGCAGGAATTACCTCGAGCGGGTCGACTCGCTGAAGTGATGGACTAGGGCTGGGCGTATGGGCTGGGCTGCGGCTCGTGCTCGTGCTCGGATCACGTCTAGAGACGAACAAAGGCCGGAGTCGATGGCGCCGTCTGCAATCCACGGCCCGGCCGTGCTTCTTCCCTCCTCCGAGCCTCATGATGGCGGTGGCATCAATGGGCTCGGAGCGCACGCCGTAGTCGGCCCATGGAGCTCTCGTACCGCCCGACGTGTACTCCTGGACTTTAGTGTACACGTTCGGGTTCGAGTACGACTTCGGGCGGTGCAGGCCGGGTCGAAGGAGACGGAGGACACCTTGCCCATGTGGGACATAGCCCACGCCGAGAACTCGTGAGACCTCCTCGCTGCGGGTGCGCACCTCCCGTGAGAAAGTCAAAAAGATGGTGAGAGAGCAGGCATAATTATGCGTCAAAATAGATAAACGAAATCACTTACGTAGGCTTGTTTGAATGCGGGGAGGCTTCGGCCGCCTTGATGGTGGGTGGGACCTTGCTCGAAAGCAGACGCCGGGCTCGCCGAGCCTCGTGCTTCTCCATATAGCTTGGCGTGAACCACCTGTCCCACAATCATGGTCCAGCACTCGATACGCTCGGCACCACCAGGGGAGTCACCTACAAGTCATCGAGTATATCACATATAAGAAGATCAAATTGAACCTATTTAATCTAAAAACAAATGAATATCAATATTATTCATATACCTCAAGGTACTGCTCCCGAGTCAGTGTCATCGTTCTTGCTTGAGTTTTGGTGAGGCTCATTCTACGCACCGATGCGTAGTAGTCAACGTGGGCCCGGGCGCGTGCCTCGTGGTGTATGTCGGTGACGTACTTCCCTACAGGCCGCATGCACCGCCCGATCTGCACGGGCTTCAAGTCCTTCTTCGGCTTGAAAAATTTCTGCAGATCAAAAACGATGAGTTAGGACATTATTTTAAAAAAGAAGGCTTGAATTCCATGGATTGATCAATGTTGTGCGAGAGACTTACCCAAAACTCCGCAAGTACCCGCTCCCCGTTTGTTGCGGTAGTCGTCATCTCGGGGCCAGTAGCGTACTGTCCCACGTGTAGGCCGGCTCTGTTCGCCCCCTCGCGACAACTCCACCAAGCCGGGGTACCATTTCCTGCACAAAACACCCAAGATGCTCGCGGGGGGTGCGTGCGGGAGTACCGCATTTAACTTTCCGGGCCTGTAGAAGTGAATACGAAAATTTGTCAGTTTCTCGGGTGAGTTCGACCATATCATTTGAAGTAGTTGTGATAGCATGTATAGTTACTTACTTCTTCGCCATAGGCCGAATCACGGGCGGTCGTGAGGAAGCGGAACTTGATGGAGCTTCGGGGGCCTCGGCCGGTAGACACTTGGGGCCTCGCTTCCCTCGTCCTCGGCTGCCTCGCCTCCCTCCTCCTCGGCCTCCTCGCCTCCCTCCTCCACTTCCTCCTCCTCCACCTCATCCTCCTCCCCGCACTGCTTTGCTCCTCCGCCACCTCCCATGTGGAGTGGGAGACCGCCGCCTCCCTGTGTCCCCCTCCTCCTCTCGGCACCTCCCCGTGGACGCTCCCCCTGACAACGACCCCTCACCTCGGAAGAGAGGGCGTGCTCTCGCGTAAGTCGAGGGCGTCTCACGTCGTGGACGGCTGCTCGCCATATTTGATCAATCTCCTGCAGTCACAAAGAATGAACAAGACATATTAGTACATAGATGAGATATTCAAAATAAATAAACAAGACACTAGTACACAAATGCAAATAATTGAGATTTAAAAAATGTAGTATTACATGTTTTAGGAATAATCTTCATGATTAGGATCATAGGTCTCGTCATCACTGTCTATGTTGTCCAAATAGGCAACACTATGACACTCATCAAAACATAATTGTTCTTCACCGTCTACACGTAATCTCTCAAGCATTTCTATGTCCTTGGCATTTACCACCACCTCTCCATCCTCCTCGTCATCAACCGTTTCGTTGTCTACTTCCATTTCGCTCACTTCGGGTAGGGCTATCTCGAACGTCCCTGTTAGCCCGTCTTCTTGATAGAACTCTCCGTCATATGTGTTTGCATTGAAGTTGTAATCGTCATCATTTGGGGTAGGTAGTTTGCCGTGTGGAGACACTTGGTGCACAATAACTGGTTTACGCGATCTATGACAATGATACAGGAGGAGTGGATATTTATACCTAGGGTGGCGGTGGAGTCGCTAGCTAAAGGGCGAAGCCGGGGGCGTGGTGGCGGGCGGGCGGTGCGTGCGCACACGCAGCACCGACAAAGGCGATCGAGGGTACTCGGGCCCCTCCGACGGCCTCCTCGCTCCGCAAGAGAAGAAAAAATAATGATATAAGTTCTAAATTTCGGCGTAACCTCCCAATGCACGGGAGGTTTCCAAAACCGCAAGAAAAAACCGCCCGGCTCGATGGCCGACACCCACATTTACGACACGAAGGCCCACACATCCACAATTAGAGGCACGAAGGCCGTCTATGACATAAACGGCACGAAGGCCCACACATCCACATAAACAAGTATATATATATCCGGTTCATTTGTTATTTCAATCGTAGTACATAGATGTATTGGAATGATGTCACATTTTGATCGATAATATTAAACCATAGTTACAAGTTCAACAGTTGACAAAGATGCTTTTTATTATAGATATTAGACGGGCAAATACTTCTCCCTCACTAAAGAACTATGAATCATCATCATGGTTGCGAGTTGTAGACATCTAAAGCTATATATCAAGATATATGCGTGCAATGCATAGCTAAAGCATGGAACCATGGACTGAGTCCGGACTCGAAAGAAATTACATACATGCTGGAACCACGGACCGGTGTCGACGGGCGTGGACGGACCGGCGTCGACGGTCGGCACGAACCGCGGCAATGCCGGGGGCTGGGGCTAGGGCTGGGGGGCCTTCCTCTTCTCCTCCTCCCTTCTCTTCTTCTTCCTCCTCCTTCTCCCTTGTTCTTCTTCCTCCTCCCTTCACTCCTCCTTCACTCCTTTCTGCAGAGCAGCGGCGGGCCGGGCTGGGGCTAGGGGCCGGGACATGGGCCCGGCCGGGTGCCGCGGGCACCGCGAGGCGACGCGGCCGCCGGCTCAGCCGCCGGCAGACGGGCGGCTTCGGGGCCGGGGGGGCGGCCTTGACGCCCGAGGACGGTGTGGGCGGCCGCCACGGCGCGGGCGCGGCAACGGGCGCTGGGACGGCGCCGCCCCCCTCGCCGCCCCCGGCAAAGAAGAAGGCGGCGGGGCGCCGGGCGGCCCGAGGCGCGCTGACGCGCTGGGGCGGCGCGGAGGGGGGAGGGCGGCGCGGGACCCGCACGACGGCCGGGCGGTGATGGTGGCGCCCGGCCGGCGCGACGACGGGCGGCGGCGCGACGAGGCTAGGCGGCGGGCGGACGGGAGCGCGCGGGGCGGGGGGGAGGAGGCGTGAGAGAGTGAGGCCGACCGGGCCGGTTTGGCCCAACATAAACCCTAGCGGTTTGCCGAGTGCCGCCAAATAGAAATTTCTAAGAAAGCCTCGTTTTTTTTTTTTTTTTTTCTTTTTCTTTGCCGAGTGCCCACGCCGGGCACTCGGCAAAGAGGCCTTTGCCGAGGGCCAACCATGACACTCGGCAAATTTTTTCTTTTTTTTGTGTGTTTTGGCCCCAATTTTTTTGGGGGGCTCACACACATTAATTAAAAGCAACTACTACAATTTGGTACATTTTCAACTTTATTTGCTATATTTGATTAAATAATTTATTTTTGTTAAGTTTTTCTCAATAATTCAAATTTGAACTGCGGGTGCATGGAAAAATAGAATTTAATACTTCCAAAAATGTTATTCTTGCTATTTAGTGTATGTTGAGTGCCTATCCAAGAACTCGCATCAAATATTCAGCATCTTGTTCATGTAATAGGACGAGGAACTTGACAGAAAAGTGGTTCAAAATTATATAAAATGCGTACGAACTCCGAAATTCACGAAACTAGACGCGGTGCCATGTTATGATATGTGTAAGCTGTGGTAAAAATTTGAGAAGATTTTGAGAAAGTTGTGGCGTCAGGTACTTAAAACCCGGAGATCTCCGCATGTCATCACATGTGATATCATGTGAGGATGTCTGCGTTTCACATATCCGATGTCACAACTTACTCGGAACTCACTCAATTTTTTGTCACAGCATACACATGCGATGACATGACACCTCAACGAGTTTCGTGATTTTTTAACTTCAAATGGATTTTATTTATTTTGTCACCACTTTTTCGGAAAATTTCTCGTCATGTTATGTGAACAAGATGTTTGAAATTTGATGTGATTTCATGAATAGGGACTCAACATACACCAAATACCATGAATAATATTTTACAAAGCATTAAATTCTATTTTTCCATTCACCTGCAGTTTCACATTTGAAATATTAAAAATAAATCAACTAAAGAAAATAAATCAATAAACAACACCAAGAAAATCAAAATTAGCCCAAATTTGAAATTCTAGTTTTAAATAATATATTATAGGCCCACAAAAATACTGAAACCAAAAAACAAAAACAAAAAATTGTTTGCCGAGTGCCGGGTCCAAGGCACTCGGCAAAGATATAATAAAAAAAAAAAAATCTTTGCCGAGTGCTTTGTGCGCAAGGCACTCGGCAAAAAAAAAATGTGTAAAAATAAAAATCTTTGCCGAGTGCCCGGTGTTGGGCACTCGGCAAAGAATATATATATTTTTTTCAAGAAAATCTTTGCCGAGGGGCTTGACGATGGGCACTCGGCAAAGGTTTATGGCGTCACCTCCGTCATATTTTGCCGAGGGTCCTTCTTTTGCCGAGCACCGGGCCCTCGGCAAAGACCTAATTTTGCCGAGTGGCAGCCTTTGCCGAGCGTCGGCACTCGGCAAAGAGTTATTTGCCGAGTGTCCCTCTTTGCCGAGTGGTGGCCCTCGGCAAAAGAATTCTTTTGCGAGTGCCCGATTTTTGGCACTCGGCAAAGACATTTACCCCTCGGCAAAGATGCCGTTTCCAGTAGTGATGAGCTGCTCCTTTCAATCGAGAAATCAACGGAGGTCGGCCATTTGAAATGTTCGCTTTCATTAATGAGCATTAACGGAGATGGACACGCCTGCACAGCACACAAATGCTTTTTTAGACCAAAGACCAGATTGGTCCTGCTTATATTGAAAACCAACAGGTAGCTGCTGGGGACACCAGCCTACATGCATGTTCATACAGAAAAAACGCAACAGGGCGAGAACAAAGAAAAGAAGTAAAGATACAGCATAATTGTTCGACCCCTTAGAGGACCCAGGCTACATGAAAACATCCAATCCACCGACATCCCTGCAAACACTTCCTTGATCTCAAAAGGATGCCATCTCTAGACACACCTCCAGATAACCGTACCCACACCAAGCTGAAGACATAGGAAAAAAAACAACAGCTCCATCAGCATATGCTCTGATTAGATCACCACGCCGACAGTCCCTCCTGTAGCTTCATGATCAGGTCTTCTATCTTCCTGGTCTCCTCCGTCTTCAGTAACATCTTCCACTGTGCCAAAAACCCAAAATCTTATGAGCAATAGCTTTAGGATCTTTGATCAATTGGTTGTTGAAGCACACAAATACACATGCATGCCAACCACAAAGTCACTGCCATCTGAAGATCCTGCATCATCTACTCCGGTGCTACTACCAAACGGCGAGCATGCATGTGATATGCGTGAGCGTGTACTGAGTATAGCAGAGATTCATAAATATTTCCTTGCACGTCGGGGTTGCATGGCCTCGGTCATGGTCTTTCAACGCATAGCATCCATCTCTCGTGTCTGGCAAGAGAACGAAGTATGCTCTCATTTTGATGTATTTTAATCTGCAATGTGTCACCAGATAGCTAAATCGTGATGATATCAAATTAATGGTATTTTAATACTGGAAGGGAATATGTATAGATCAAACAAAAACAATACTATCACATACTCTAGATCTATGCAAGGTACACAACACTAATTTAAAGCTCTTTAAGTCCGAAGATGCCCTCTTAACCGAGAAATTAACAGAGGTGGAGCATTTAAAAAACTCGCTTTCATTAATAAGCATTAACGAAGATGCAGGGACACGCCGCGGGACTGACGAAAAATAAATTGTGCGCAGCACACAAATACACATGCCAACGACAAAGCTTCTACCATCTGGAGATCCTATATCTTCTTCTCTGGTGCTACTACGGCCTTGGGTTTAGGGTTTACCGAGCGGCAAGCATGCATGTGATGCACATGCACGGGCCTTAAGATTCAGTGCTACAATACAATACTATTTCTAAATCGATTGGTCGAGCATGGAAATCGCATTGGTACATACCCGGAGGGAAGGAGGGGACAGGGGACCAACACGCCCCCTAACCTCCCTAGTGGCCCACTATATAACCCCCTTAATTATTAGCTAATAAAAATTACTAATTAGTGTTGTATTTATTTATCATCTCTTATTTGTGTTAGTCTATTTTTGTATGAAGGCAGAAACTGTGGGGAGATCCCCACATCACTTCATTTTATAAAGTTTTAAGAGGATATAGGGCCATACTTACAAACCAAATTAGCCGAAAAGCATCTAACCAAAAAGAAGAAGGACAACCTCAAGTCATCACTAAAGCAAAGGGACTAAAGGAGACATTGATTTTTCAAAATTTTAAACCAAACACCAACCTACACTACACCAAACTGTTTCTAAAGATTATGTCATTCCTGACTTTCCAAATCTCCCAGCTCGCTATGACAACATCTTCCATGAAGAAGGGGAACAACAGCTTCCACGAAGAAGGGAGGTTACACCGATGCCTTGCGTGCGCCAATCTTGTGTACAAACTGAGAGGTCCAGGTTCCAGTGAAAACCAATCTTCTCCCAACAGTTCTTGGCCAAGTCACAGGTGAAGAAAATATGGTCTTTGTCTTCATCAATCCCATGTTGCATGTAACGCAGTGTGGCTCAACATCTTAGGGTTCTGTGAGTAAGAACTAATTAACCACACAGAACTTGACCCTTGGCGTGCATTCAAAGACTGGGTGTTAGTCTTTATCGATATCTGTATGATTTTATGTCTAATATTTCTGCTATCTCCTCCTCTATTTTGTCCTTGTTATTATTGTTGTAGCTTTTCTTACACAACATCTTAGTTGATCTGCAAAATATTCGAACAATTAGCTAGTTATGATATTGATGTGTGCTTTATCTTTCCCTCCTATTTTATTTTGATTATTACAATGATTTTGATATGAATTAGATTAGAGGGGTAGAATCTTGTCTCATCTAGTCCTTTCTCCATTTCAAATTATGACATGTTTTCTAACTTTTCTAGGTATATTGGTTTTGCTTTAAATATATGTACATACAGTAAAAATCATGTACAAACTTATTTTATAATTTACTGCCTCCATTTCAAAATTATAGAACGTATAGCACTTGATAAAATAGCTGACAACACTACCCTTGCCAGTAATAATATTAAAGAAAGGAGAGAAACACGAAGTTTTATGGAATGAAATAAGTTCTACGAGGATAAAACTAGAGTTCACACAGTTTGTAGTCCATGTGAGTCCTGAAAATTCGGACATAAAAGCCCACAGAAACTGGTTTAATAAGTCCAAGACTAACAAATACGTCATGCTTTGCATGGACGCAATACACCTCAAGATGAGGCCCAGACCAATTCATTAGCCTTCTCCTTGAGCAGCTCCCACGCGTCCTGGACATGGCACATCTCTGTCATGGCCCCGCCAACTGCCATCCGGATCACGAACTTGCCATCCACGACGAAGTGAGTCATGAATGCCCGTCCGCTCGCGTTCACAGCCGCTAGGAGCTGTCGGTTTAGCTTATCCACCACCGTATCACCATCCTCCTTCCCTCCCCCGAGCAGCGACCGGCGAAGGCGAAGCACACCAGCGAGAAGTTCCTCGGCACCACGATCTCAAAGCGGTCGTCAGCCGCCACTGCGAGCTCGAACCACTGGGCCATCCGGACATGCCTCCTAATGTAGGCGCGCAGGCCTGCTGCTCCGTAGCGCCGCAGGACCACCCACAGCTTGATTGCTCGGAAACGTCGTGACAGCGCGATCTGCAAGTCCTTATAGTCGATCATTGTGTTCGCCCTCGTCATCGGTGACACATCATCACCGCTGCCGATGTTCTTGAGGTACTCCGGGTCAGTGGACAGTGCATCGGTGAGGGCAGAGGGTCCGCCACCCAGAGGCAGCAGCAATCCAGGTTGGTGAGGAACCACTTGTGCGGGTTCATGCTCACCGAGTTCGCGAGCTCGGCGCCGTCCAGGTGACCCCTGAACTCCGGGCAAATCGCTGCGCTGCCGGCGTACACACCCATGTGCATGCGTGCATGATAACTTTGCAACTTTATTTGACCACACTTGAAATCGTAAGTGTTAAATGGCCTGAAAAACAATGATGGTAGATTGGCTATTTCTGTGTGTTCGATCGCGTCGAGGCAGTGGTCGAGCTTGGTGAGGTTCGTCCTAATCTCATCGAAGCGGTTCACCATGTTGATAGCAAAGATGCCTCAGCCATCACATCGATGGTGGTGGTTTTGGCCATGAGATCATGCTAGACTCGCGATACTAGGTGTAACGGAGATTGCTTGGGGGTTATTGGCTAGGGATGGCTAATGGATGTTGGCGGCCGGCTACAAAGTGGCGGCAGTTGGCTAGAGCCGGCTGCAGCCGGCCGAGGTGCAGCGGCGGTGGGCTATGGCCGGGTTTGGCTGGCTGGAAGACAGGGGCAGTATCTGCTGCAGCAGCTTGAGAGGGAGAGAGAGATAGGGTAAGGACTTTTGCAGCGGCGGAGGCCAGCAGCCGCAGCATGCATTACATTGCATCACTAGCATTTACACTATGAATTGCATCTTATGAAGTATTTAATGATTTTATATTGCCATATCATTTAAAGATGAAGATTACTCCAATGGTGATTAATGAACTTCAATAAAGATATTTTTTTGCTAGGCTTTAATCCTCATGCGCTTGTTCCCCTCTACAGTGCTGGTGGTTTTGTCTTTTTCTTTTTTATTTATTTTGGAAGAAACTTTAAAAATTATAGTAAATCATAGAAAAATATAAAATAAAAAATTCAATTTTATTAGACTCTACATGAGTAGATCTACACGGTGAACATATAATATAGTATGCTTTAGTACAAAATTTTTGCTAGCATTTTTATTTTTTATTTATTTTGGCTAAATAGTTCAAAAATCATAATAAATCATAGAAAAATCATAAAATAGAAAATCTAATTTTCTTAGACTCCACACCAGTAGATATACATAGTGAACGATATTATGATATGCTTTAATACAAAGTTCTCATAAATTTATGCTTTTCTCTAATTAATTAATTGAAATAATTCATAACTATAGCGTCTATAATTATTTTGTTAGAATAACGAATACCATATTATATGTTCACTACGTAGATATACTCATGTAGAGTCAAAAAATTTGGATTTTCTATTTTATGATTTTTCCTTTGATTTACTATGATTTTTTTAAAGATTCAACCAAAATGAATTAAAAAAAAAGACTAGCAAAAACACTGTACTAAACCATACCATATTATATATTTACTATGTAGATATACTCATGTGGAGTTCAACAAAATTTAATTTTTTTATTTTATGAATTTTTGTGATTTACTATGATTTTCAAAGATCCGGCCAAAATAAATAAAAAAGAAAAAGACAAAACCACTATCACTGAAAGAAATCCACCGTTACTATAGCAAAACCACTGTCTAAAAACCATCTGGGGTATCTAGACCGTTTGAAAGGTTAGGGGATGAAGTAGACCAGTTGCAATAGGTGAGAGGTTGTAGACTTTTTCCTATATATATACGCATAAAAAAAAACATCAGTTAATATGTTTTTAGTTGTTGGAGTTTTGTTTTTCCTTATATGTCGGAGTGGATAGATAAAACTAAACTTTGTTTATCGCCATGCCTTAAGAACTGAGAAAGTTATGAAACCATAGAGAGTATTATATAGGCCTCCTTTTTAAAATTCTTCTAAAATTGCTCACCTCTTGTATCTTAAGAGATCCCTTATATGTCAAATGAAAAATGGCTTCTCTCCTAAGCCATCTAGAATATGAAGTCCGTTTTCAAATATTTTGTGTGAGCTCCACCTCAAAAAATACTTAGAAAGATTTTTTTTTTTTTTTGTGTAAAATGCTTCACCACAGTAAAGATCCTGTCCACTGCAGGAGCCAGTCAGAGCTGAAAGCATTTTAGGCGATGCCCCCCTTTCAAAACTGGCCCATAATTTTATGTCTCGTTGCGTACAACTAACAAGAGTGTGGATCAATTACTTGTTAACAAACCATGACGCCCATGGGTTTACGTGTAAATTTTCATGGTGTCCATCTTCGATGTAAGTATTATTAGGGGCCACGAGGTGTGGACGTAAGGTCGAGTCAGCTTCATCCATCTCGAGACACCTAATCTTATCCTGCTGTATTTTAATCTGCAATATGTCACCAGATAACAAAATCGTGATGACCTCTTGCTGCTGTATTTTGATACTCTTGTCGCACATCAAAACAAAGGTATTTTAATGCATGCAGGGCATATGTATATATCAAATAAAAATAACACTGTCAGCATCTCAAGGTCTATGCCGAGTTACACAATTTACACAATCAGCTGAATAAGCTGCTCCTCTTAATCGAGATATCAACAGATCGAGGTGGACATTTAAAACTCTCGCTTTCATTAACAAGCATTAACGAAGATGGACACGCCGCAGGCCAGCCTGATGAATGCAAACGTGCATCCAGAGATCCTGCATCGTCTGGTGCTACTACCAAACGGCGAGCATGCATGTGATACACATGCACGGGGCTAAGGCTCACCGCTACAAAATACAATATGAATACACAGCATAAATCGATGAAGATTTCGTTGCACGTTGGGGTTGCATGGCCTCGGTGGATCTCTCGGGTCCGGCAAGACAACGGAGTGAATCTTATCTTGCTTTATTTTAATCTGCAATGTGTCACCAGATGGCTAAATCTTGAAGATATCAAGCTGCTCCATTTTAATACCCCTGTCGCACATCAAATTAAAGGTATTTTAATACTTGCAGGGAATATGCATGTATAGATCAGATAAAAACAATACCTCTTGCAGGGTACACAATTAGTAATTTACTAGTCCATCAACCCGTGCTCCGCACGGGCTAAAATTTTAAGAAATACACCGTTTAATATATCTAATAGTAAATAGTTTTTATACTAAATTATATCTTTTTCTTTGTGTTTATTTTCTACAAAAATAGACGTAATAGATACTTCATATAGTCTATACTTTTTTTTGCAAGGCATTGATTTATATGTTTTTTATCCATTTGTGTTTTTTTACTTTATATTAGATTCAAACCTTACAATTAACTATAACAGTCTTTGCCCTATTACATATCTTATGAAGTCTTGAATCTAAATTATGATTTTTCTAAAATTTTATCTTATTAACTGATATATTTTGTTACCGTCAAGTAAAAACTCTTGTACTTAATATATATTTTATTAACTCTCCTGTTTGCACTTTTTAAATAAGTACTTTAGGTCACAGAGTATGTTTACTAAATAGTATAAGCGATCATTTGAATCTTGCATCATGACACTTGAGGTAAGCAATAGAGCTTGAATCTTTGACGTGTGTGTAGTGCTAATTTCTAAAGAATTTTAATAGTTATAACGTTCTACTTTTTAAGCTAAAATAATTTTAAAAGGTTAGAGAAACATATATATCCAGCAGTGGTATCTCCCATACTTTTAATGCATGCTGGCACATCATATATGCTTACTTCAATTAAATATTAATATTAATAACACATACATGCTTTATGATTATTTAAACAATTTTAAATATAAATTGTTTGACAATTTTAGATGTAGATTTGTAGGGATATTTAAACTTTTAAATAATAAGAGAAAAATTGGGATACATAGATTATCTATTACAATAAGAGTATATCAATAATTAAATATAAATTTTTATCTTATGTTATTTTATTACACGATAAGCGGAATTAGGTAATTATTTAGGAATTAGAATAGATCCAATAGTTATTGTTATTAATGGTGATTATGAAGAAATTATTAATGGTGATTAGGTTAAACAGAATAGATGATCAAATATTTTGAATTTTTGTGAGAACTTTTAGGTTCTATATTTTGTTTTCTTATCGTATCTCGCGAGGACTAATGTGGAGGCTCTATTAGGGACATCTAATTAGACATTTTAGTATTTTTTAATGTGTTATATTTTTAGATGGAAACCTAATATTAACATATATAAACCCTAGTTGTATTCCATTATATGACTTCATTAATCATTAGCTTTTGAGTTTTAATCGACTTAATAAGTAGAAACTCTAGTACTTTTCATATTTTATTCAAAATTTATTTTTTTAACAAAAAGAGTTTAAATTTTAGTAGTATTGGTTCAAAGATATCATTTACATTGAAGCTTAGATTGTAGTTAGCATTACAATTGTTAAATTTATTATAGCAATTATATTATCAATAGTGCAATGATATAATGTTTCAATTAAAATATATAAAATTATTTAAAATAACAAACTATGAAATTAATTATCATGTAGCATTAATATAATTTATAGTGAATTGTCGATGTCATGTTATTACTATGTAGTTTGTGAAAGTTTATGAATTAAATATTTTTTCATAAGAAATTTAAAATATTTATCCTATCATATATATGTCAAATATGGCATATGGTTATTTTATAACTGTAGAATTTTAAGATTTATGAATTTATAAATATATATGTCTATGGATATCGATTAATTTTTTTAATAGAATATATTAGTGTTTACATGTGGATTTGAGCGGCAATATTTTTTTGTTTATCTTTTATAATGGCTTGCATATATGAATGTAGAGTTAATACTTTATATTCTCTTTCATAACAACATGCATAGATAGGTTGGATGTAAATTTAGGACCGTATTTTGCTTTTAGTCTTATAATTATAAAGGTTGGTAACATATAAAATTAATACCATGTATTTAAAAATATCTTTCATAATGATAGATAAAAAATCTAAATACAAAGTTAGAAGGTTGTTTTAAAATTATTATTTCTAATAGCAAAAAGTGAGTAATTTAGATACAACGCGAGGAGTTTATTTTGATTTATTTATCATAATAGCAAAGTGAGTAATTTAGATATAAATCTAGGGTTATTTTGATTTACTTTTCATAATGATAGATGTACGTGAGGAATTTATATATAAATTTAGGGAGTTATCTTGAATTATTCTTCATAATGGCGTGGTGGTAATTTAAATACAAAATTAGGGGTTACTTTATGTATTTTTCATAATGGCAGGCGGGTAATTTTTTTTTTTAAATTGCAATAGATCCGATGGCTATTATTAACTATGATGATTAGTGTCTACCAAATTAAAAAACAGATGTTTCGATTAATGTGGAATTTCTTGGATTTATCTTTTTTCTTAGCGGCGTCGGTGAGAATCAACGTGGTGCCTCCGTTGAGGCCTTTAATTAGTAATAGTAAGATAGGTCCGGAAGTACTAAGATGCTCCTTTTCATTGTGCAATTAACAGAGGTGGAGCATTTAAAAAATCACTTTCATTAATTAGTAATAATAGTAACGAAGATGCATGCATGGACATGCCGCAGGGCTGACGTAAAGTGCGCAGCACACAAAAATACACATGCGAACGACCATCGGGAGATCCATCGTCTGCTCTGGTGCTACTACAGTTTAGGGTTTAGAGTTTACCGAGCGTAGAATATGCATGTGGTGCACATGCACGGGCCTTAAGAATCACTGCAACAATACGATATGATTTCTAAATCGATGATCGAGCTGGGAAATCGTGGTGAAGATCTGTATGTCTAGCATTTGTATGTACTCTCTCAGTCCCTTATTAACTGTGGTTCACCCCTAAAAAACAATTTTGACTAACTATATATATATATAAAAAGTTTATAGTTGATAATTTATATCATTAGTTCGATTGTTGAATCTATTTTAATAGTAAATTTTTTTAAGATACAAATATGGGTCTATCTAGTTATCGATGACATTTTTTTGTTTAAAATCTGTCAGATTTTTGACCAATCAAACGAGGACAGCTCACCTAAATAAAATTTGACAGATAACACACATACAAATCTGTCAAAACCAACATTTGCAAATCGTACACACCAGTAACGGGTTTTTCAAAACTCAACATCCAATAACAAGGGAGAAAAGGAAAGTTTGTTCGGAAAGCCAGCAAACTACCGGCAATATTCACAGTTCGGAAGGCTATAGCTCTGCTGATCTCGTTCCTTGCTAGCAGCTGCCTTGACTACTACACGTATTACATCAGATAGCAAAGAAATGAGCTGAATACATTGCATGAGATAGCAAACGTTGGACCATACAAGTAGCTAAATCTTCAAAGGAGGGGCTGCAGGCAAGCAGCCATACCAGACCATGGCACAACAGGCATTTCCTAGCTAGCTCCATTTCTGCTTTCCGCCGTCAGAAGTCCCAAAACTAGCTATTTTGTCTGATTTCTGAGTGGTTGCAAACTTGTTGGGTCATCAGGCCGTTTTGCACAAAAAAGCAGCTACCATAGTCCTGTGGTCTGTTGGTACAGTTCACATTAGCTATAGTTATCTTGCTGATGAGCTGCCATCAAAAACAGTTGGTGCGGTTCAAATTAGCCCGATGATGAGCAAGATATCTGAATGATTCAAGGAGTTGAAGCATTGAGCAAACCTGCAACATGCTGCTGACATTGCTGGCACTGAAGACCTTGTGGAACGATGGCAAACTTGTGGGATTCCTCAAGAGGGAGTAGCTTGCACAATGCGCACAAAGGGCTGCTGCTGCTTCCACTCCTGCTGTCGGCCATGTTCTAGGAGTCACTAGGGTTGAGAGAAAGCAGTGAAAAAAACATGCAAAAAAGGAAGGGGAGACTGCAGGGTGCAAAGTCTGCTATTTGCATTTTTTACAGCTTTTGCAAAGTGAATGTGTGATATTTCACTTGAAAACCTCATGAGCTGCATATTTTGTCATACAGCTTCATGATTTTCGCACGAAGGGGAGGTTACACTGATGCCTTGCGTTCGCCAATCTTGTGTACAAACTGATAGGTCCATGTTCCAGTGAAAACCTATCTTCTCCCAACAGTTCTTGGCCAAGCCACAGCTGAATAAAATATGGTCTATGTCTTCATCAATCCCATGTTGCATGTAACGCAGTGTGGCTCAACATCTTAGGGTTCTGTCAATAAGAACTAACCACACAAAGAACTTGACCCTTGGCGTGCATTCAGAGACTAGGTGTTAGTCTTTATTGATATCTATATGATTTTATATATAATATCTCTGCTATCTCCTCCCTCTATTTTGTCCTTGTTATTATTGTTGTGGCTTTTCTTACACAACATCTTAGTTGATCTGCAAAATATTCAAACAATTAGCGAGTTATGATATTGATTTGTGCTTTATCTTTCCCTCCTCTTTTTTTTTGATTATTACAATGATTTTGATATAAATTAGATTAGAGGGGTTGAATCTTGTCTCATCTAGTCCTTTCTCCATTTCAAATTATGACATGTTTTATAACTTTTCTAGGTATATTGGTTTTGCTTTAAATATATGTACATACAGTAAAAGTCATGTATAAAAAACATTTTATAATTTACTGCCTCCATTCAAAATTATAGAACGTACAGCATTTGATAAACTAGCTAACAACACTATTTGTGTGGGCAACCTTGCTAGCAATATTAATGAAAGGAGGGAAACACGAAGTTTTATGGAATGAAATAAGTTCTGTGAGGATGAAACTAGAGTTCACACTGTTTGTAGTCCATGTGAGTCTTGGAAATTCGGACATAAAAGCCCACGAAACTAGTCTAATAAGTCCAAGACTAACAAATTAAAGAGGTCATGCTCTGATGCAATACCCCATCATGAGCCCCCGACCAATTCATTAGCCTTTTCCTTGAGCAGCTCCCACCAAGGGCCATCCGGATCACGAACTTGCCATCCACGACGAAGTGAGTCATGAACGCCCGCCCGCTCGTGTTCACAGCCGCTAGGAGTTGTCGGTTTAGCGTATCCACCACCGTATCGCCATCCTCCTCCCCCCTCCCAAGCAGGGATCGGGCGGAGGCGGAAGCACACCAGCGAGAAGTTCCTCGGCACCACGATCTCAAAGCGGTCGTTAGCCGCCATAGCGAGCTTCGAACCACTGGGTCATCCGGACATGCCTCCGAATGTAGGCGCCGCAGGCCTGCTGCTCCGTAGTGTGCAGGACCACCCACAGCTTGATTGCTCGGAAACATCGTGACAGCGATCTGCAAGTCCTTATAGTCGATCATTGTGTTCGCCGTCGTCATCGGTGACACATCATCACCGCTGCCGATGTTCTTGAGGTACTCCGGGTCAGTGGACAGTGCGTCGGTGAGGGCAGAGGGGTCCGCCACCCAGAGGCAGTAGCAATCCATGTTGATGAGGAACCACTGGTGCGGGTTCATGCACACCGAGTTCGCGAGCTCGGTGCCGTCCAGGTGACCCCTGAACTCCGGGCAAATCGCTGCGCTGCCGGCGTACGCAGCATCAATGTGCAGCCACATTCCTATTATTTGATGTAAAAACATATAGTTAACTATCATGGATGTCTCTTGTGCGTATGTATGACATGGTTTCAGTTTTGCATAACTGTACGAGCAGTGCATAGAATGTATGCATGAGTGGATCGACGTACCATAGCGGCGCCGCCACTGCACCGAGCTCGTGCACTGGGTCAATGGCGCCGAGACCGCTAGTGCCCACAGTGGCGCACAGGTATAGAGGGACCAGTCCACGGGCGACGTCCTCCTCGACCGCTGCTCGGACGGTGTGGGCAGTCAGGCCCTACCCGGACTCCGCCGTCGTGTGCAGGACGCGGAAGTTCGCTAGATGGATGCCGACAAGGCGACAATCCTGGCACCCTTACGGAAGGTGGCGTATGTCTAGTCGAGGCGTACCCGACCATCCTGAGAATGGCAGCATCACCGAGCTTGCTGATCGCACGGTCGCGCGCAGCAACGAGGGTGCACACCACAGCCTCGCACGTGCTCCCGTGCAGCACGCCACTTCCGCCGCTCGCGAAGCGGAAGTATTCTGGTAGGCCGAGGAGCCTGGCCATCCAGTCCACCACCACCTGCTCCAGCTCGGTCGCCACCAGCGATGCCTTCCACAAGAACGGCACGACGTTGAGGCCAGCCATCCGCATCTCACCGGCGAACCCTGCGGTGCTCGCGTTCGCTGGGAAATAGGCGAAGAAGTTCGGGCTCTGCCAGTGCGTCAAACCTGGCAGGACATCTCGCTGCATGTCATTCAGGATACGGTCCATGGACTCACCCGTCACTACAGCAAACAGGGCCTTTGCCGAGTGTGGAAAACACTCGGCAAAGACCTATATGCACTGCAAAGCCTTTGCCGAGTGCGGCACTCGGCAAAGGACACTCGGCAAAGAAAGTGTCGGGCGTAGAAGTCTTTGCCGAGTGTCAAGTGTCGAAACTCGATAAAGCCTTTGCTAAGTGCCACATCGGCACTCGGCAAAGCTAACGGCCGCCGTCAACTGGCGGCCCTCTTTGCCGAGTGCCGACGTTTGAGGCACTTTCGGCAAAGAGTTTTAATAATTTTTTCCCAAAAATTCTTTGTCGAGTGCTGATGTGGGGCACTCGGCAAAAGAGTTTTAATATTTTTCTCGAAATTCTTTGCCGAAAGGCGTGGGCGGCACTCAACAAAGTTTTGGTCATTTTGCCGAGAGCTTGACGTGGCACTCGGCAAAGCTGTTGTTTCTGGGAAAATTCTCGGCTTTGCCGAGTCTTTGGCACTTTCGGCAAAGCTGGGGAATGTATTTTTTGCGTTTTTCTATTTTCTCCCATTTCATTCATGCAAAATCACATATATTCAAGACGATACAATACAATATCATATATAACTCACATTTCACCCTCAAATTCAGTTTCAACACAAATCCATACATAATCCATACAAATCCACTCATAAATCCAACACAAGTTCATTAATCCAAACTTTCATTAAAAAAAGAAGTTCATCCAACACAAGTACATAACTTAGTGCGACCCGTCATCCTCATGGCCCCTAGAGTGTTAAGAGCTCCCGGCCCGGGCCACGAAGAGTACCCTTTGCTGCGGAGGACACCCCCGGAACGTCCACCCCGGGCGGAATAGGGCCGCTTTCCTCCTCTGGAATACCGTCTTTGTGGAGGAACGGCACACGGAGATGAATGCTTTGTGGAGTCGGGCCAACCATGCCAAGCTACCACCCGTCTTTGTGAAGAAGGGCCACACGGAGGAGTCGGGTTCGAACCCGCCGACTATGGTGCATATAGGAGAAGCGATTTTATTAGTACCTGCGGGATGGCCGCACAAGATAAAGCAATAAACAACCATATATACTCACCGGAGTGGATGTAGGATCCGGACTAGGAGGAGGGGTGGAGCGAATAGCGAGGGAGACAATGGAGGCAAAACCACTCCGGGGATCTAAACGCCCTGAAAGTAGTTCACCACGTCCTGCGGTGACGGGCCGAGTCTTTCCGGGCCGCTTCTGCCGGCCGCGCCCGGCCCGGTGCTGGGATACCTCCACCCGATGGGCCTCCGCTGGGCCGCTGGCCGAGCCTGCAACTCTGCCGGTTGTGCCTGCAATATTACCCACGCAAGGTTTGAACAATGCAAAGGAAAGGTAAATGTGTAAAACGAGTGAATCACGAATGAAACTTTACTTACCTGAAATGCCGCCATCATCTGCGTGCTAGAAGGCTGCCGAGGCGCTATGGGGATGTCAGAGGAGCTCGTGGTCCTTGCTCGAATCTCGCTCACTTTGAAAATGAGGACGACTTCGATGGCGCTTGTTGGCGATCCATGACCGGCCGTCTTTGCTTCCCTCCTCCCAACCTCATCAAGAGGTTTGCGTCCAGGGGCTTGGTGGCGGGGTCCAACGCCTCCCTATGGCGCTGGCGAGCCGCGGTGGTGTACTCGGTCAGCTTGGAGTAGGCGCTCGCGTTGGTGTACACATCGGGCCCGTCCGCCGGGTTGTAGACGTTGTCCGCCACTGTCGCTTTGCCCTTGTGAGCCAGGGTGAACCCCGTGAACTCGTTGACCTCCTCCCCACCATGTGACTGGGACTGTGAGGAAAATACAAAGGTGAATACAAGTACAGACAATTGGGCGCTAGAATAAATAAATCAACAGAAGCATACCCATCTTTCCATGTACCTTTGGGGACCTGGTTCCCTTGGTGGTGTGGTGGCCCCCGCATCTGCAGGCGGCAGTCCCGATGGCCTCTGCGCCTCTCGTACGCCACGTCCGTGATCCACAAGTCCACAATGGTAGCCTAGCAGTCCCTGTACTTGTCACACCACTTCGGACACATCTGCACGACATCAAGTATTTGACATGCCAGAAGATGAATTGAATGTGTCAAGGAAGGAACCAGAACGGAGCATCAGCAGCCTGGCTTCCGGCTTCTTCACCACCTGGCCAAGCACGTTGGCGTTGTAGGTGATGATGCACTGGAGTCTAACCTCGTGGTACAGGTCCTTGAGACGGCCTCTGTAGACCTTGTCCTGCACTCGCGCCACATGGGCCTCTTTCCCCTCCTCACACGTGAAGAAGTCCTGCACACAGATATCATGTATCATTTCATTGTTTCAAGAATGTAGTATTGAGTAGTGCGGTGTGATGAAAGACTCACCCGAGAACTCCCTCTTGATCTTCGCCGCAAGGGGTTTTGTTGGCGGCGGTGACCATTGAGAAGTGCTCCCACTTCAAGGCGGACCATCTTTCACCCCGTGGGTGACCAAGCTAGGGTAGTGGTGCCGAATCGGCCCGGCCACGAATGCCATTGACATGGCGTGATGCGCCCCTCCACTCACAATCATCCAAGAGTTCAATTTTCAGCATGTCATATGAGAAAATCGATAACAGAAACGGTTAATGAATTGACCCCACGGGAGAAGCCACCGCCACCTATTTCAATTCATCACTCATTTCCGCATCCGTGCGGGCCTGCAAAGGTTAGGGCAGTCGATTGTTACATTACTCGCTCCTAGGAGCAAAGTGGAATCTCAAAGTCGAGAATGAGGTTAGTTGGATGGTACCTTTGTATAGAACCCCATGTCTACACTACCAATTACTAACACCCTAGTCACAATTAATAACTAGAAAGTACCCGATACTCATGAGATCCTATGCTAAAGTATAACAACTATACTAACCAATCAAAATGTAATGCATAAAAAGTAAATAGAGAAGATAAAATATATTAAAAGCATAAGTCTTAAAAATAAATACAAAGACATACCAAAAATCCCTCAATCCTATCTTCCTCAAGACTCTCCTGAATCTCGGCGAGCCGCCTCCCCTAACCCCTCAACTAGAACTACATTGGAAAAGTCTAACTCCTAATTTTCTAGAGAGATGAGAGGTCATCCATTCAAGAGACACCTCTACATCTCCATAATAATGGTGCTCTTTAGGGAGGGGGTCTTCCCCTTTATTTATAGTCTAGAAAAAGCCTCCCACCTCTTCTAGACAGCGATGTGGGACTAATTGCCTTCGCAATAGTGGAGATGCAAACCCTGCGCGGTGAGAAGGCCCTCCGTCAAGGGCCCCTTTAATGGCCTGGTGGAGCTGCCCCCGGTGATGGGCCGCCCCACCCCCTCAGAAAGCGTGGGCCCCACCTTCTGCAGACGCCTTTCCGTGCCTTCTAGAGTCTTCTAGTGTTGGTTTCAGTGTAGAATTGATATCTTTTGACTCCAAACTCAAATATAGCAAATGATATGTTTGTTTTGACTGCCTCGACGAGCCCGGTCGTGAATGGTGCTGTCCAATTTCTATTTAAGATACTTTTATTTGATAGAAAAAATTGCATACTCCTGCAACAACAAGTGAGAACACCAAAACTCGTGGAACTTGTTAGAATCAAAACCTATAACTCGTTTTATGGTTGATATCATGTTATATTGAGCAATAGTTGATGGTATAAAATAGGCATTAAGGACCGCCAACAAATTTCCCTTAAGTTTGGCCTCTTTGCTAGTCCCTTTAGCAAAGCCTAACTAATAAACTTGGATCGAGTTGCTACAATGCTTTCACTACCTCAGTAAAAGTACACATGCTTTCAAAATGAAATTCTCCTTTAAATTAGATATTAAACCGCCTAACTTCTTCAAACTTACCCATATTACCACTAACTATGGAGCTTTTCAACTTTGCGTGGGTCTTGGAGGTAATTAAAAGATAGAACAATCGAAGTCAAGCACTACGCCTCAAATTCTTCATCAACCAATACTGAGTATAAGTTTTTGAAATAAAACTCTCGTGAGTTTAATTGTATGACACCCTCAAATCTCTTATTGTATGTGATATTTGTGGATCTCACTGGAGGCATTTATGTTGTCATGCCTCCTACAACTAATTATTATAGTGGAGCTCATAGAGTGGCATTAAACAAGAACGAGCATACTTGCAATTCATATATCAGAAAGTCAAACAATGCCATCCAAAGAGAGTCAAGTCATACAATCAAACCAAGATGTGCATGTGTATGGAGTATGGTAAATGGGTGTATAATATATGGTAGCTAAACCTAATTCTACTTTGCTCTTTTGAAATAAATCTCTCTTTGAGACTTAGAACTTTTCATAGGAAAACATAGGCTATTTTTTATTCTTCTTTTTTTTTTTCTTTTTCTTTTTTTTCTTTCTTTTTTTTGGGATACTTTTATTTTTGTAATAACTTTCATAGCCACATGCATCCTTTGAATACAATAAATGATTGGAGAGATAACAATAAGAACATAGAGCATTAAACAAGGTTGTCCTATAAAGTATATATATATATATATGTTTTTGGTGTTTTACTCTAGTGTGGGAGAAAAATATTTTTTTAAAAATAGATCTAGATGAAAAGTGGAAAATAATTGCGCTTTACTCCCATGTAGGAGTAATGCATATGTTGGTGGAGTGTGTAAGTGATCTTGATTAAAAAGTATGACAAGGCTCTCATAAGGTATACAACAAAGGTTGATCAACTCAATGCAAAGCAAGCCGGCATGAATGAGCAAAGGTTTTCTAATCTAAATGTATATCATGTATGGCTTTGGTAGGAATTCAAACTTTGTCATACAAGAGCTCATCATGTAAGATTTTCAGAGTTTTCAAAAGATAAATCTCCGAACTTAGTATCGTTAGGAATAAGATAAATAGTAGCTCGCCTTTTCTCATATCATATCCCTCAATCAATTGACTTAGCTTTTAAAACATATGCCCACAAGTTTTAGGTTCAAAGTAAATTCTTATATCAAAAAATGTAAAATTATATCTAAAACTCAAGAATTTAAGGTTAAAAAACTAGGCATGTGAAAGGAATTACAACAGAGCAAATTATTCATCATCTCCAAGACATTACAATTTTATTGTTCTTTGGTTTATTCGACTCTTAATAAACTAGATGTAATCTATGATCACACTCTAAATAGCTAAGATCTTTATTTGATTTTAATTTATCCATCTTTTTATTTCTTTTAGACCACAGACTTACAAAAGACTCTATAGACGTGGACCCTCATGTGCCCACATATTTTTGGTATTTATGACTATAAGATAGATCGGAATGTCGCATGGTATGCGATAACTAGGGGATGCTCTCCCCAAGGCTAGTGGATGTTGCTATAGTTGAGCATTAAAAGGCTGAGTGGTCCTCATACAGGGCTCATGTTTGTATGAAACAAGTATTGCAGGAATACTTTAATCTCATCCTCAAGTTGCTTCCTTCACATAGAGGTCATTGTGTGGAGAGATGTGCTTCGTGATGAAGATAAAGATTCTGAGTGAGCCCAACTCTTGAGTCATCTGTGACTCTTTGAGCACCCGAGAACTCGTGGAGCGGTATTAGGATAAAACATTAGTGGTTAAAGAGGAGGTTTAGAGGATTGGGTTTGTGGAGGGATTTTAAATGTGTTTATGATAACAGTATTAGGTAGGATGCTCAATTAATATTTTTAGATTTTATAGGTTTATATATAGAAAAGTACAAATGCATGATATGTATTTTTTATTTTATAGGCCACCACAAAGGAGAATTCATAACTTTTACGCTAAGGCAGGGTTTCATATGGGGCTTAAAGTTTTTTTTTAAGATGCATGAATGCAACCTAATGTATATCTATTTATTTTTATTATTTCCTATGTAATACTAATGTAGAAAAACTAAATATGGTTAAGAGAAAATAAATCATGCAATGTAAGAAAATATGAATATGAATAACTACCGATGTTACCTCACGGCGAGGGTTCGATGTTTGAGTCCTCCTAACCGGACTCCTCCCCTTTTCATTTCATTGATCGAGTACTTCGGTTTTTCTATGGATGAGGATTGAGGTGGTGTCTCTACTCTGCGATGGCGCTTTCCAATGGTGGTGCCACCTTCTTCCCTTCTTTTTAGTTAGCATCTCGGCCAATCTTATGTGCATCCTTTTGTTACTAGTTTTAGAACTCCCACTTGTGGTGAATTTAGGGAATCTTTCTACACTTTTGCTTGATGTGTGTGTTCTACTCATAAAGACAAGGTAGAGATCAGGGTGCATGGCTCTATTGGTGGAAAAACACCCGCGGGAATCAAAAATTTATTCATTCTCTAACCTTAGGCACAATAGGATTGATGTCTATTTACATTGTGCATTTATATATCTTCTCAGTGAGAATATCAAAAGTATAAATAAACTATGGCATTTAAACTTATGAGATAAAGTAGTGGAGTTACTTAACCTATGGAAGTATTGTTCATCTTTATAAATTATCAAGATTAACATGATGACTATCATTTTTCAAAAATAAGATATATCATATTTGAGCTTATATGGTTAAGATTTAGATCGAAAGAATAGTGCTATAGTATTGTACTCTAAGATCAAGAAGAAAATGACCACTTATGCTTTTAATATGTTACCTTTATTCTTGGAATCTCATAACTTAATACTAACTAGACTAAAGTAGGGGGTAAATGATAGATGATAGGAATTATGTATATATGACACACACAGGAGAATTCTATGATAAGTAAATAGATAGCTAAAGTGAGAGGACACTTGGGGAGTGTTCAAGGTTCTAAATACTTCTCTATTACCAAGGTTCTATAATAACTGATTTATGATAGATAAAGCAATCACACAATAACATTTTGGAGCAAGGTACCTATCAACTCGAATAAGACTGGGGAAGAAAGGTATTTGGGTAAAAATTGCCAAAAGCTCTATGAAACACCAACTCCGGCGTGGTGGAATCACGAAAACCAACAAAGGCATCACCTCGATGGCTACCACCTAGAGGTGGGCAAACTCGGGGTAAACACTAGCCTAAGCACCACGTCTATGCTAACGATTACTACTCTAGTGCATCGCTAACTAGAGCACCTAATAGAGGCGGAGATCCCATGCTAAAAGTATAACAACTATACTAACCAATAATATAAAAGCATACAAAGTAAATAGAAAGATAAAATATATTAAAGCATAAGTCTTACAAAGAATAAATACAAAGACATACCAAAACTCATTGACTCTTAGAAGACTCCTCAGGAACCGAGGGCATCATTTCTCCCCAACTCTCAACTAGAACTACATTGGAAAGTCTAGCCTTAATTCTCTAGAGATGAGAGGTCATCCATTCAAGGGGAGCCTCTACATCTCCAATAATGTGTGCCCTTAGGGAGGGTCTTCCTCTTTATTTATAGTCTAGAAAGCCTCCACCTCTTCTAGGCCGAGGCGTGTGGGACTAATTCGACTTGGCGAATGGTGGAGATACAAACCCTAAGGCGGTAGGGAGGCCCTCGTCGAAGGGGCCCGAATGGATACGTGGGCCTTGGCCGTGAGGTAGGGTGGGCGGCCCCACCATGGCATTGGGCCCCACCTTGATGCGTCATCTTACGGTGCCTTAGAGTCTTCTAGTGTTGGTTTCGATTGTAGATTGATATCTTTTTTGACTCAGAACTCGAGAATATGGCAAATGATATGTTCGTTTTCGATCGTCTCGGCAGGCCGCCGCAATGGTGCTGTCAATTCCCCATTTAAGATACTTTTTATTTTGATGAAAAATTGCATATTCCTGCAACACAGAGTGAGAACACCAAAATTGTGGAACTTGTTAGAATCAAAACCTACAACTATGTTTTATGGTTGATATCATGTTATATTGAGTAACAGTTGATGGTATAAAATAGGCATAAGGACCGCCAACAGTAAATGAAATCGCACACCATGTTCAAAAGATGGTCTTCTTTTCTGTTTCTGTAGGGAGCCCTATTGCTCTCCATTGTTCATTAATATATTCTAAAACAATAGACGAGGGGTCGACGATAGGGTGGGAAGATAGTGATGCCGTATGTAACAAGCTCACAGAATTTACTTCTCGAGCAAGGAATCACTTCATCAAGGTTCAACAACAAAGTGAAAGCATGATAGTGCGCCATTCCTCAAGGCGGTATAAGTTCTTGTTGGTACCTACGCTTCCTCTTCCGGTGATCCCTTGGAAAGGCATTGCAACGTAGAGCTGGATTGTGCACACGGCCGGGAACTTTCGCTGTAGTACTGCGGTGGAATAAAATAACACCTCTCTGTAATGGAGAATGCTCGCTACCTGGCCTCAATTTTGGCTTTATTTCTATACATTTTTGAAGAAGCTTTAGACACCTCTCATTGATAGCACCAATAGAATTGCATCGGCTCCCCAACCGCGTTCTCGCCGCTGTAGGTAAAATCGATGTTGTACGATATAGGAAGAAGCCGTGGAAATGTCATCTCCAACTTGCGTAGCAACAAAAAATTTCCGTGTCAACAATCATGTCCCGAGCAACTCTGGCAATAAAAGTCAAGAAGAAAAAGCTCAACTCGCCAGACGTGCCACACTCAGTTTCGAGGTATCCCTAGGTCATCGCTGGAAGGGATCCGCCAATCCATATGTGGAAGTCACTTACTCTTCATCTCTAAGTCTTCATAATCTCGCAAGTTCACTCCCCTACCGGATTAGCGGCATACCCATCCGGGAACAGTATCGCCTTAATCCATCAAGGTACTTTTCTTCCTATCTTCCCTTTTCGAGGATATGTCAGTAGGGCCCCTTTTTCCATCTCTTTGCCCGGCGAGGGGTCTTCATAACATCACTTTGCTGGTCGCATATCCGTTCCACGCCTAGGCTAGCCTTAACATTGTCCTTTAACTTTTACCAATGTCCATGAGTGTTGCAAAGAGTGCCTCAAATGACATTTTTTTCTCGTCAGTACATTACATCAATGTTTGTGTGGAAGAAGAAGGTCCTTGAAGGCTGAGAAGCCTAGTCAAGCCCCATATATGAGTCCACATGTGGTCAGTACCATATATCCATTTAAACCACCGCTGACTTCATCAAATTTGAGAGCCTCTATCTCTGGCTGGTGACCTCTAAGGGCTCTTAACCCCGAGGAATGGGGTCGCTGACTTGAACACCTTTCGTGAAGTGCTTTTATCCCGCTCTCAATTCATGGTTCTACCGAGTGAATTGATGATGTTTGGTCGAAAAGAAGAATACTTGCACCACCCTTGTTCACCAGGTGAACATCATAGCTTGCTTACATATTGGGCAAGGGAACTTCCCGTGAACACACCACACGCCAGAATATGCCATGCGCCGTGAAGTCATCGCGGTGAATAATGGTACCACACATGCATTGTGAAGTTCCACTTTGTAGCTCGATGGCCGCGCCGGTACCCCTCTTCCCAAGGCTTTTTTGCAATTCATCCCTGCGGCTCCATGAACACACCCATATTGTTGCACGGGTGTCGGGTATTATCCGGCATCAAGAACACATTCAGGTTCAAACATGATGCGAGGGGAGGATTGAGGGGATCACGAACACGGACCAATGGGGCCACCATCATTCCAAAACAAAGTTAAACCCATCTGTTGCAGGCTACGCTGTGCATTCCGAGCCTCAAAACCTTGCCAGATTCATGTCATCGAAGTGCTTCCATGCATCACCATCCATTGGGTGTACCATCTTGTTAAATGCTTGTATCTTTGCCATTCTTGTGCCCACGCCATTTGTTTTAGCGGACTCCTGCGTCATAATGTACGGCCGTTGGATCCTACGTAGGAAAGGAAAGGTGCGATACGACCATCTCGGGGATCTTGGAGACTCTTTCGTCTTGCCATCAACGCCTTCTACCTCCACAAACCTAGAGGCTTTGCACTTTGGATAGTGTGTTGCTTTCTCGTGGGCCTTTCCCCGAATAGGGCGCACCCTTTTCGGACAAGCTTGAATCCCCTCATCACGGCATCTTAAGTGCACGAAGAGTCTCTATGACTTCATTATGTGTTCTTCTACAGGTGTAGAGCCTCCCGGAAGCGCGTTTGCAAAGACTCCAGCCAACACAAGGTCGAAGCCGCTGCGACTAATGCCCAATGCTGACTTCAATGCTATTAGGCGGAAATAGCATCCGCCTGCCGAACCATTGTTTTCGTGAGAGGGGGCTTCGCGTCAGCCTCCATCATGGTGTGTGTAACGCCTTTACGGTTTCCTCTCGATCATCCTCCACCCCTCCATTGCTTCATGAAAGTCTGCCATCATGTATCCGCCATCTCGGCATACGCATCATACTCCTCCGCGGAGGGATCTCACGCCTCCTCCCTAATACGATCACGTTCACCATGGTGGATCCAATGGGTATAGTTTGGAGCAATCCGTTCTTGAAAAGATCTTTATGCGTCTCCCTCTTTAGTTTCTTTTTCTTATTCTTGCATTTGCTTGCGGGGACACGATCCCGACTCGACCCTTTTAAGCAAATGGGCCAAATGTGTATGCTCTAGGAAAGCATTGGTCCCCTAACCATTCAAAGCTCTTACTTGTGAAACCCGTGTACATCCACTCACGGTCCTCCATCCTTTGTCATGTGCCAATGTAAGCGAGTGATAAAATCAGCAATTGCATATACAAGGTGTCCCTACAATCTAATAGGTGAAGGATAGGTCCTAATCCACAGAGATAAGATTAAGTTCAGCTTCAGGTACTCGCTCGAATTTCTTTCGAAGACTTTCTCTCACCGCTCTCACCGATACATGTCCCGGGCGAGAGTGTGTATCTAGAGAACAAATGGGGTAAAACCGGCCAGCTCGACTCGGACAGAGCAAAACATGGAAGCTAACCCATATACGCATCCATGGGCCGTCAAAAACATGGACAATCGAAAGAGATACCATCACAAATATGCAATCGATGCACATACCAATGATTGTTTATCTCTTTTTGGGCGGGAGACCGCCCCTTTTAAATCTATGATAACAATGTGGAAGAGGGGTTATTTATACCTAGGGTGGCCGGTGAAGTGAGGCTAGCGAGGCCGTGTGACGTTAGCCTTGTGGCGTCGTAGTGCGTGCATACCAACGCCGGTGAAGACGATAGGGGTCACCTAGGCCCTGAACAAGTTCTTCCCTATAATAAATCGACAATAGGTTAAGTCAATAAAAATTAAGAACGGCTCCTAACCTAGGGAGAGTTTAAAACCCCCTCACCCAACAAACGTAGGAGCGAAGCCCAACGAAGGGGCCACACAACCACATACGACACGGGCGTGCCACCAACCACATATGGCACGAAGGCCATGCCACACAACCACAGGCACGAGGCCAAAATAGTAGTTTTTACCTTAGGCGGACAATGGCTGCCGGGTGCGAGGATCACTTTCTTCTCCTGGCGATGTATCCTTCTCTTCTCATTTGTCCTCCTCCTTCTCCTTCTTCCCCTTCTTCCCCTTCTCTTCTCCTTCCTCCCTTCTTCTCTTACTCTTCTCTTCTCCCCTTCTTCTCTTACTCTTCTCCTTCCTCCCTTTCTTCTCCTACTCTCCCTTCCTTCTTTCTTCCCTAACCCGGCTTCTCCTTCCCAAGCCGGGGAAGCGGCGGGGTAGGGGCCCCTTCTTGGCGGCGGGGATAGGGCGGATCAGGCTCAGCCCGCCGGCGGCGGCGTTCTTCTCCTGGCAGGCGGCAGGGAAAGAGGGCCTCCTTCGCGGCGCTCCCCTACGCCCCGGCACGTTATCTTCGGCCGACCCGCCCGTCAGCGCCCGGCGGGGATGAGGTGTGGCGGGTCCACTGCGCCCACGCCCCGGCTGGGCGCTGAAGTGGAGGAGCCCGTGCGGGAGGGGAGGCGGCGTCCTTGGAAGGGGGCTTGGCGACGGCGGCGGGGGATGAGGGCGCCGGGCCGAATGAGGGAGGTGAGAGGGGAGGGAAGTGGGCGGCCCGTTCAGTTTGGATTGACTCTTTGCAGTGCCGGCCCGCCAAGCACTTTCGGCAAAGAATTCTATTTTTTTAATTTTGTAAATTCTTTTGCGGTGCCTGGCGGCGGCACTCGGCAAGGGAGACTTTTTGCCAAACACGGCACTTTTTTTCTTCCAATTTTTAGGGGACTTGCTATAAAATATATCTCAACTTCAAAATTTTGGGAAAGTTTTTTTTGTGCTATATTTCTTTATTATTTTGCTTCGTGAATTTTTCGACAACTCCAAACTTGAGCTGCAGTGCAGGGGAAATAATGGAATTTGGCCACTAAAAAATATTATTCATGATGTTTGGAGTATGTTGAGGCGGTATCCGGGGAGCTCGCATGAATATACGACCATGTTGGTGTAAATATACATGGCGAGTTACGTCTTGAGGAAAAAGTGTTTTTAAATTATATAAAATCCAAATAAAAGTCGAAAATGGCAAAACTTCTTGAGGTGTCATGTCATTGCATGTAGAGCTATGAAAAAAATTGAGGCAGTTTTGAACAGGATTCCGTGTTGGATGCCTAAAACCCGACATCACCACGCTCGGCAAAGAGCCCTTGTGCGAGTGCTGCTCTTTGCAGGTGCGGCTTTCGACAAAGAACAATTTGTGTAGGCCTTGACACTTCGGCAAAGGGCCGCTTGCCCGAGTGCCCGATATTTACCACTCGGCAAATAGTTTCACTTACTCGGCAAAGGGCCTGTTTCCTGTAGTGCGTCTCAGGGGGCCATGTCCGGGAAAAGCTTGCGAATGGACCTGGCTTGGTGTCTGCGGCCATGACCAGGTACTGCCCCGTGTCACGGTAGTAGCGGGCGAGGAAGTCGACCATGGCGGTCGATTCCTCGGTCAGTGGGAAAAGGGCGTCGTCAATGCAAGTCTACCCATGGCAGCCAAGCGCACAAAAAGAACAGAAACTAGGTAGTGCCTAGGGTTCACAGAAGCTAGCTTGCAGCGGAGGACCAATTAATGCTACCAGTGATTTGCTTTGGAAGCTTAGCAGCATTTCTCTTCATACATATAGAGACCCAGCCCTGCACTATTCAGCCACGGGGATCACGAGACCACGAAATGATAATCAGAGATCTGATTCTCAAGGTGTGGTATACTCTTCCCTGATTGGATCTAGATGCATGACCATTGCATTTTTCCACGTGTGTGACAGCCTGAGATTTGCACACATGGATGGATTTGGATCATGGGCCTGACACTACCGATCCACGATCACATGGGGCCCGACATTGCGATCCGAGGATTGAGATGCTCTGATTCGTCTACGATGCACCTGAGATTGAGATGCTCCGTCTGCCTGATGCATATGCATGGAAAAAAAAACAATACTCCCTCTCCTCCTACTCATAAAACTTGACGTTTTTGGATAAGGACCGCGGTCTTTAAAAACCTAACTTTATCCATTATTTTTTATTAAAATATATAAAAAAACTAAAATAAAAAATTACTTTCATAAAAGTAGGTTCAAAGGTTTGATCTATACATATAAGTTTCATCTTTTCAAACTAAATATTTTAAAAGTTATTGATAGTTTATGTTTCCAATATTTGACTCAAGCGTTGTCGAGCGTCAAGTTTTGCGAGTATGAAGGAGGTATTATTGTGTTGCAGTGCATATGTGCACTATCATCGTCACACCTGCTATGCAAAGTTGCACTGAGAAAATCGCAGGACCAAACAACTTTGGGGGCACACAAGACGAACCAACGAACTTGCAGCTCAAATCGCACTGTATTCGACCTAAATGCATTGGTGTAGATTTTCATGCTTAATTGCTATTGTCATAGGATTAATTTGAAGCATAGTCACGACCTAAATACCGCGTTTAATTACGACCTGTGATGCGTTGCACCCTTCGCCGGCCAGTACTCCGGTCACCGGCGTCCCGTTTGGCTCTCCTCGGGTGGGCGCCGTCGAAGTGTGATGCCTCGTGGAGTTGCGTGGGCTATGGCAATTCTTCCTTGATGCCTTGCACCTCTCAAGCTAAAGTGTGACGTTGTTGGGCAAGTTGAGGGCTTTTCCTCTCTTCTTTTTCATGTTAAACTTTGTTTGTTTCAACCACTATCTCTCTGTGGTTTTTTCGTTGTTGTGTCGTGTTGTACTTTGCCGTTAGCTTTCGGCCCCTTCTTCTTAATAAAAATGACAACGTCAAAGGCGTGTTCGAGGGAAAAAATTACAACTTGAGCTGGCTCTAAACATATTATTTTAGTTTTATAGAAGGAATAGAAAAAGCTACTCACTTTTAATTAAAGGGGGTTTGGATGCATTGGTAAAACTTTATCTGTGCTACATCGGATGTTATGTGAGATATTGAAAGGGGTTTTTCGACATTAATAAAAAATAAATGACAGAACTTCGTCAGGAAACCATGAGGCAATTTTTCTATACTAATTAATCTATCATTAGCACATGTTTAATGTAGCACCATATTATCAAATATAGACTAATTAGACACCAAAAATTTATCTTATAAAATAGTTACAATTAGTGTAATTATTTATTTATTTAATCCATATTTAATACTCCATGTATATATATATTCAAAGGAATTAGAATAGGACAGGGTAAATGTTTGCCCTGCCCATCTAAAATACGCCCCCACTAGCAAATAAGAGAGTCATGCATTGCAGGAGATATAACATGTTGTGGCTTTAAGAGTTATTCAAAACAACGGTGTCGTGGTTTTTTGATAATTTTGGATCTACAGTGATGCCTCTGTGTTCTCAGGGATATCCATTTTTTTTTCAAAACCTTAAGCATATACATGTAGATATATTCGTGTCCTAATGTATATTGGTGTTAATTCACTATTTTTTTAATAGATAGAAACCCAGCCACTCGTAGTTATTTGCGGGCTCCCTTTCCTTTTCTTGCGCGTGTGTAGGCCGGCCCACAAGGGCAAGGGCGCAAACCCGGTGGCACACTAAGGCATACACACGCTCACATGACACACCAGTGCTCCTCCGTTTTTTTTTTTTTGCAGGGTGTTACACCCGTTTTTAAGGGAAGAGGGTACCAACACAAAGGTGAGTCGGGCGAGGAGCCTCGGCGCCAGCCAGACAACTAGCTACTGGGTTCTGGTACTGGAGTTTACATTACAACCGAATTTGCGACCAAAATGCCTCAAGGGCTCCCAGCGGTGCGTAGCCAGCTGATGCCAGTCCGCACCTTCGGTGGCGATGGCGCCAGAAAGGACCTGATCAACGGTCGGTTGTTCAGCAAAACATCCCCATCTCGTTTCTCCCCATTCTCCAGTCCCGCCGAGCGACGGTGGCATGGTGCTCCACTCCTGGCAAGCGGCGGTAGGATGGGTACTGGGGGCAGGGACACGGAGGAGGGACACCACCGAACCAGCCACCGGGAACGGGCCTGCGCCGCCGGCTCCTGGATGGCAGGAGGACCGAAAAGGTCAGGATTTGCCGAGCTTTGCAGTGATTTCATTTGTACCTTCCTTTTCTCATATATAGCTCATTCATGGGCTTGGTTTCCTCACAGTTCACGTATTAAGATTGCATTATTATATTGTTTATCATTTTTGCAGCAAGGTGTGGCAGCAAAGGTTAGCCTGGCCAACAGTTGTCTCGAGGAGGCTGAGCTATGTCGTCCCTTGTTATGTCTGATCAGAATATTTCTCTTAATTGATTTCTACCTGTTCTTTTCTTTTACTAGAAATACTGAAGTCTGTTCTCTGTTGGCAGCATGGAATCTGTGTCATATACATTTGCATTGTCTTGTCCGTCTTGGACTTTGTCAGTTCATGCGATGACCATAAACGTGTCCCAACGTGAACAAGTTCAGTTGTGCTCAGGATTCATCCTGACACCGCTAGGTCCAGTGTCGAGGATTGGTTAGAGGCCAGACCAAACAAAAAAAGAGAGAATTTTGAGAGCTTTATTATAGGGAGATAGATTAGTATTAGGGGATAGAGAATAGATAGATTACAATCGTTACTTTGTTTCTCCTGGACGACAAAGCAAGGGAAAACATGTCACGTGTTCATGAAAATATTGCGATTGAGAGCAAGTCCTTTATTCCAACACGCTTATTGAAGGGAAACACGTACACTATTTCTTATTGAAGGGAAATACGTACATTATTTCTTAGTGAAAGGCAAACAGGTACATTATTTTTCTTACTTACATTTTGTTGCTGCCATGCATCGGCCGGCAGCCTGATCCAGTTCATTTGATGTACTCGATGGCCCAGAAGTTTGCAAAAGATGTAGGTGGACTTGAAGCCGGTAAACCCAGCATGCCCATGTCCATGCGCGTGATAACTTTGTGACTTTATTTGATGGCACTCAGAAAATAATATTAGGTGACAGCATTTTATATATTGATACAACACCGCCACCAAGAATACAAAGTCCTTTTCCAAGTATTTTGTATGAGCTCCACCTCTCAAACATACTTGCAAATACTTTTTATAAAGTGCTTCACTCACTAAAAAACATGTCCACCACAGGAGCCAGAGCTGAAAGCATTCGAGGCCGAAGCCCTCTTGCAAAACTGGCGCATAATGGTATATCTCGTTTAGTACACGAACAAGACTGGATCAATTATTTGTTAACAAGCCACAAAGGCCTTCGGTTTACGTGTAAATTTGGAAGGTGTCCGTCTTCAGCCGGGCTGGCCATGTGCCCCGTGCGGGAGTAGCACCTGGGTAATGAGAGCCGTGGAGCTTGCCCACAGGGTTCCCTGTAGTCTTTGGAGGCTGGGGAGCTGATGCTGTTCAAGGTTACTGTTCACACATCCCGATGGAATTGCATATCCACAGACGCAAAGCTCACATAGTGCTCCTAAGATGATGTTGACGTCGTTGCCGATGAAGTGTTCATGTAGAGATGTCGTTGCACGATGTGTGTCAGTGAAGCAAAGCTCAACTGGCAGCAGACCTCAAGCCACTCCCGATGAGGACAATAGTAGCAATCACGGCATTCGTCATGGCCTCGCGGGCAGAGTTCTTGTTGATGACGTTGTGCGTAGCGCTGGTGTCAATAAAGGGATTCAAACGCCGTGGCCGCTGATCGTCCCAGCTAGCCGGAGCATAGTACGTGCTCCATGCACACACTGGAGTTGTACGCACCCGTGAGTATCAATAAGTGTGCTCGGTGCCGGTGGAGTTGGAATCATCGTTGTCACTGTCAATGAGGATTAGTGGGGTGAACCACGGGAGTCAAGCAGGTTGTGGAGTGGTGGTGAATTTTTTTATCCTTTCCTAAAAATCTAGGATAATTTTCTAGACAATTTTATTTCCCAAATAACCAAACATCCTAAACATCGATATAGCATGGGGCACGGCACCGCCTCTCCTGGCTTGCACCACCCTTGAGTGGTATTACTTGCATTCTAGGGGCGCCGATGGCTGGCTCGTCGCCCCGCCCAGGTCTGCCCTACTGCAAAAAATATTTTGACACGTTTTGAAACAAGCCTTGGGGATGGACAAACTTACCTGGGATTAATGTCAGGATTAACCGAGGCCGGTTTATCTAACACCTTAAAAATCAATTAACTGAAGCTTTGTAAACTACCCGCCTTAGTTAGTATCGATTAACGAGAACTGATTGTATCCTCACACAACTGCCTTAGTAATTAGATTTACAGAGGAAGACACATTATATGGCCGCCTCCAAAAATACTAGGTCCCAGCTCGAGACAGACAACCCATTATTAGGCCCGATATCACTCTCGGTGTATATATACACAATTAGAGTTTCATTCTTCACCCACTTGCCTCTCTCTTCTCACCCACTGGTCTCGCTCACCCGATGGTGCCGCCATCTCACTCTCTCGTGCCGCTCCTCCTCTGTCTCTCGCGGCGTGGCGGCTCCCCACTCTCTCTCTCGTGTTTGGAGCATGGGGCCGAAGGAGGCGACATGAGGCCGAGGGCCACTGGCCCGGCAGCGATAGTGCCCAGCATGGCGGCTGATGGCATGGCACGCAGTCATGGAGGCTAGAGGTGTGGTGTGCGTAACCTCCCTCGCAGGATCTTTCCTCCACAACCCGTCGACGCAGCGCGTCATTTTTATAGCTTGTGGTGATGCTTATAAACTGTGAATTATGAGGTGCCATTGCAATGTTGCATTTGGACTCTTCCTGTTTGATATTTTTTTTTTTGAATAAGTGTGTTGAAACTAATTTATGATAAGTACAGTACAACCACTTACACGCCGTAATAGTAATGTGGTCACATGGTCTCACATTATTTCATTAGGACCTGTGGAGTACAAGTAATTCATGCATTTAATGTTTTTTATTATCCGTCATTTAAAGGTGGAATTTATCAAATTGTGATTTAAATAACTTTTGTTAATTAAAGATATTTGATGCTGAGCTTTAATGTGCTCATGCACTTGTTCCGCCTCTTAGGTACATGCGTTCCATGGATGTTTAGTGCGCTGGCAGGATGCAGAAGCAGAGTGCACACATTTATATATGGATATATATACATGAAATAGACTTCTGTTAATATATTTTTAGATATTGGACTTTTATTGTTCTCTATATGTTTTGCAGTGGCTAGTTACAACTCAAGTTTGTTTATATATTGTTGGGCAATGCTAAGGTACATATTGTACCTCCTAGAAGATGAATATCTCAAATCAATCTAGCCCGTTGATATTTTTGATTTTATAAATTTTTTGTACATTAAAAATTTCAGAAAAAAAAACCATCGTATTTCCAAAAGCGTGACAAGAGGAGGGAGGAAATACCGAATCTTTGTGCGCATGTGACCGGAGAGGAAATCCAAAATTATCGCTAGTTTTTGGAGGAAGGGAAGGGCGATCTTTTCCCTCGGGCGCGCACAGACACACATGCACCAGGGGCGGGGAAGATACCCGGCAATTGGCCGCGTTCACGGGACCAATCCTCAAGTTTCCATCGCCGTTGAACCCAACGATGCACATACACATGCCGGCTCGTAGTGCACCTACAAGCTACAACTACATGCATGCATGCGTGCACACGTACATGTTGTCATGTACAAGTACAAGCTAGCTAACAGTACATGCAGGGCTATCACTTTGTCACGTACACATACACACACACATCACGTTTTGCGTACTGACAACACGTACACATACTAGGTATGAACAAGTACTGGCAACACGTACACGCACACTAGTATGAACAAGTCCTGGCAACACCGATACGCATTACAGGAATACACACACATATACATACAAAGTCACGTTGTCGTACACACATCGGTACACATACTAAATCAAGCATGGAAAAGATTTACGATATCCAATCAAGAGATCATGCATGCATCAACCAAATCTTATTTATATCTAAATTTTTTCTTTATTTATCCTATTTTATAAAATAAAAAAATTAAATAAATATACGAAATCATCTATTACCTCCTAGAAGGTAAAAGGCGATAAATGACCGTCCGACAAAAAAAAAATAGGCGTCACAGTCGTTTGGCAAAAAATTTCCGCAGTAAAGCCCATTGTTATTATGTCTTTTTA
This sequence comes from Chrysopogon serrulatus, assembly GCA_015844335.1. Taxonomy (NCBI): domain Eukaryota; kingdom Viridiplantae; phylum Streptophyta; class Magnoliopsida; order Poales; family Poaceae; genus Chrysopogon; species Chrysopogon serrulatus. The sequence continues at coordinate 7,739 of JADLZL010003547.1, read as the reverse complement.
AGAACCAAGAAAAGTTATGAAAACATAGACAGTAGTAGTATATAGGCCCCCTTTTTAATTCTTCTAAAAGGGGCTCGCCTCTGGTATCTTAAGAGATCCTATATATCCAACGCGATAAAAATATAACCTATCTCCTGATCCACCACGAATATGAAGTCGTTCCATCTATCAAAAAATGAGAAATATTTGCAAATGCTTTTTTTTAATTGTTAACCACTACACTAAAAACATTGTCCACAAAAGGAGTCAGGAGCTGAAACCATTTTGGCTGAAGCCCTCCTCTTGCAAAACTTGGACCATAGTGGTATGTCACCTTGGAGTACTAGGAACAAGACTAGACCAATTAAATTGTTAATAACCGATAAAAAGCCCTTCGGCTGACGACGTGTAAGTGTCAAGGTTTGGGAGTTCGATGTAAGCATCAGGCGCGCCACATAATATTGCTCTCCTCCTGACAGTATATTCCTCACTCGGACACCTAATCTTGCTGTATTTTAATCTGTAATATGTCACGAGACAACAAAATCTTGATGATCTCTAGCTGCTCTATTTTGATAGTCCTGTCGCACATCAAAGACATTCATACTTACAGGGGATATGTATATATCAAATAATCATAACAAGTACTGTCAAGAATCTCTAGATATATGCACCAGGTTTACGTCACAAGCTGCACATGCCAACCACAAAGCCGCTTTATGCCATCCGTCTGGAGATCCTCCATGTGACACACACGGGCCCACCGCTACCAAATACAATATGATTTCTAGATCGACGATCGAGCACGTAAAGTAGTACTCGGTGGAAATCACTTCCAAGAAGATTTCCATGCGTTGGGGTTGCGTGGCCTCCGGTCGATGTGTTTCAACGATAGCGTCCATCTCTCGGATATGGCATGGGTGAGAACGAATAGAATCTTTTTGTCTAATCCTCTCTCGTTCTCAAGATATATTGGCTTTGCTATACACCTTAAATACATGTACGTTATGCCGATTCTGGCAGACAAAACGAAAGATATTATCGATGAATAAAAGCACATCTTGCTTTACTAGCATCTCGGAAATATTCTCGGATATATTGGGCAAACAAAGCGGAAGCCTCCTGGACTTCCATTCCGCCTCCCCGGATTCCCGTGCAGCACTCGTCGTTTCCTGCTCGCCAGTCATGTTGTCTCCACCTCTAGGCGTCCTCCTCTCCTGGTGTTACGGGATGCCTTCTTTTGTGTCGCCGGTCGGAGCTCCGTGCGTCGGCTTCAATGAACGCAAGCAGGACGGACTGTACAGGCCCCGCAGCAGAACCGCAGAGCTCGCCGAGCCGATCGACTAGTGCAGCGGGCCCGTCCGATCGTCTCCCTGTCGCTTCCAGCCTCTCTATGCTGTCGTGTTCGTCTGCTATGGTGGCCAACAGGGGCTTCAACTGCTGCGGCACAGGACTGCGCAATGCTGCCGGGAGAATACCAAGGTGTCCTCCGCCGCGCGCCACCGCAATTGGCCGATGATGCAATTAAGGCACAAGCAACAGCCTCCATGACTCATCATCGTGCGAGCTGGCTACGCTGAGCCGTGTAAAGAACTATAGGAAGTAGCTGGCTTAATTGGCTTGGTGCATGTTCATTCCACTACTTTATTGACAGCACATTGTTGTTCTAATTGTTCCGTGGGACATATTATTATACTCTAGTGCACTGCTTGCAATTGGTTCTTGACCCTCAGTATCGATCTTTTCCTGTGAAACGTCGGGAGCGGTCGCTAGCCGCTAGCTTGCCAGTTTTTTTTTTTGCCCAATACGAAACTGGACAGGCAGCGTCCTGCTGAGCGAGGTTGGCCAGGAGAATGCTCCCGAGATGGAAATTCGTACATAGTTGGTACCAGGCCGAAGAAGCTGAACACGCATGTGCCAGGAAAGATAAAAAGAAATGACAGGAGTGGAAGAAGGAGCCACTCCTACCTCATGTTCTCCATGTGTCTCTTTTTTAGTCAGAGACTAGAGAGTAAGAGTGAGCGACCGATTGAGTTCATAAAAGAACTTTGCAACAAGAAATGCTATGAGTTCCCCAACAAGCTGTAGAGCATACATATTTCGTAGCCACTAAAACCATGGCTGAAGTGCTAGCGCACCTCATTGAACAATATGTGTCATCTCCACAATCTGTCCTACTAGTCCTCTTCCCCTCGTCTTCATTGCCATTGACCATGGCAACGCCGGAGTCGAGCAGAGAAAGCTCCTCAGCAAGCTCCTGCCCTCCGTTCAAGCTCCCATCATCGGGCACCTATACCTCGTCGGACCCCTCCGCACCGCTCCTCTGGACCTTGCCAGGAAGCACGGGCCCGACGTGTTGCTCCTCCGTCTTGGCGCTGTCCCAACAGTGGTGGTGTCATCTGCCCGCTGCCAAGGCGGTCCTGCGCACGCACGACCACGTGTTTGCGTCCCGCCCACACTCGGCGGTTGCCAACATCCTCTTCAATGGCCACACCGACGTCGCCTTCGCCCGTATGGCAACTACTGGCGGCAGGCCAGGAAGGTGAGTCTCGACACCTTCTGACCACCAGGAAGGTCCGTGCCAACTTCGAAACCCGTGAGCAGGAGGTGCGGCTGGTCATGGCCAAGGTACGGGAGGCAGCCGCCACGCGCACGGCAGTGGACACTCCAGTGAGGTCTTCAGCTATTTCGCCAACGACATCGTATGCCAGGCCGTGGTTGGTCGACTCCCAGGAAGAAGGCGGAGCAAGATGTTTCCGCAGCTGCTGGGAGACCAACATATAAGCTCCTGGGAGGATTTAACGGAAGACTACTTCCCGAGCTTGGCAAGGCTCAGCGAGGTGTCCGCCAAGGCCTTGAAGCAAGAAGAAAGATGGGACGACCTGTTGGATGACCTCATCGACAAGCACCGGAGAAAACCGGTGAGGATGATGAGGAAGTGGAGGACTTCATCGACGTGTTGCTCTCAGTTCAACAAGAGTACGGCCTGACCACAGATAACGTCAAAAAGGCAATCCTATTGGTATATTGCACTGTGCAGTATGTACCTATGTGTTCCATTTCTGTTTGTGACTCGACTATTTTGAATGAACATTTACCTGCCGGTATATGTAGGATATGTTTGAAGCTGGGACTGACACAATGCATCGCGTTAGACTACGCCATGGCTGAGCTGATGCAGAAACCCAGGCCATGGCCAAGCTTCAAGCCGAGGTGAGGCGGTGCAGAACCAAGGAAGGGCTTGGTCTGAAGAGACACGAGGCACCATGAGCTATCTCAAAGCGGTGATAAGAAAGAGTCGATGCGGCTGCACGCACCGGGCCCTCTCCTGATACCCCCACTTCTCTGTGGCGAGGGCGAGGTAGGGCCACATCATACCCGCCGGGACACGCGTGCTGCTCAGCGTCTGGGCCATGGGCAGGGACACCGCTCGCTGGGAGGTGCGAGAGGTTCATCCCGGAGCGGTTCATGGAAGGGAGGTACGGATGCTGCCTCCGACTTCACAGGGAACGACACCGCTGCTTGCCGTTTGGGTCGGGGCAGAAGTTTGCCCCGCTATCACCTTCACCATGGCCATTCTGAAACCATCATATGCAAACCTTATCTACCACTTTGACTGGGAGCTGCCGCGGGGACAACGAGCGTGGATATGACGGAGTCGTTTGGGATGGATGTGCACAGGAAGGACAGCCTTCTCCTCATCCCGTCCTGGCTCAGCACTAGCTACCATAATTGTTATTGCTGTAATTTAATCATTCCATTGCATTTCCCCAACAATTAGCACTGTGCGCAAATAAATAAAACTGGGAGCTGCCATCACTCTAGAAACTCCTTCTTAGGTGCACCTTTTTATTAGTAAACATTTGTACTTGTGACTTGTATTGCCACTAAAATTCATTTTTGCATTTTTAATTAATAATAATAATTACATTAACATTCTATCTCAAAATATCTTTATTGTATTATTATATAATATAATTGGTTCGATCCTTGAACCTTTGGCATCTTGAATGACAAGACTACCATTAGACTATAAAAAAGGGAGACTTTGTGTTTCATCCTTGTACAACAATCCTAAATACTTTCAATGGCGGGCTACTATATAACGCCAATCCAGCAGTCACGTAGCCAGAGCCGAAACTTTGACGGCCGCAGGGAGAGCGTCCTCGCTGCGGCTCTATTACAGGAAGACAGCAGTGCCATCCTGGGAGGATGATTGTAGACAAGTGAAGTGACAACTGCAGTGAGCTGCCGATAACAACATGGATCTGTGATGGAGCTCCCTTGTGGCTTAGGTTCTGCTAGGGGGCATCTCCAGGTGATTCAGATCAGTAAAAATAACTCTGGATCTTATTTTTCTAGCCAGACACCTCAGATTTCATGAAATTTGAGGCACCCAAAATGTTCAGAATCTGAGGACCGAATCCGTGGATTTGCTGGAGTACAGAAACAAGGTGCTCTAAAAACTGTTGGATCTGTGGAATACATTTTGTTATATATATGTTGGCCACTGTAGTTGACATTGAGTACTTTCAAAACCATAAAAAGAATCCCTTAAACGTTAGGAAATTGCAAGTCACACATCCTTGAAAACCATATACTACATCGATTAGGATATCAAAATATAGATCTGCAGAAAATAGTTATGACCATAAATTTTAAAGAATCCATGTGGCTACACACGTTATATATTGCAAAAAGTATTTTATCATCAGTGAATCTAAAAAGCATAAATCTTATATTGATGATCAAAGGTTAATCTTTTTGGAGGTTTAGGATAAAAGCTAGTATAACCTGTAAAAGTTAAGGAAGAATGATTAGAAAATTTTGGATGAACCAAAGAAATTAATTTTCCTCCCACCAAACTTGACAACGATTTGGAGCACCACATTTAATAAATCTTACTATTACTAATTAGAGGCTCCAACGGAGGTTCCACGTTAATCCTCACCCAGGGCAGCTAAGATAAATGCTAGAAAATCTCGCGTTAATCGGAACATCTAGCCAGAATTAAATCTAGGCGTAGACAATCTCTAACCAGTGAATCTGCTTTTGCTACAGAAAATTACCCACACTACCATTATTATAACAAAAGAAATAAAAGATAAATCTGTTATTTTTAAAACTTATGTACCAAAAAGAAAGAAAAAGATAACAAATATATTATTTTTCCCAACCATCTTTCCATGGCTTCCGGGCCATAGGCCGTAGCACCTGCGGCGCCTCTGGCGGCGCCCGGCTTCACCACACGACCCGAAGAGGAAGGCACACGTTGGTGTTGTTCCATCGTCGAGAGAGGAGCCCAGAGCCTCGATCGCGCAGCTCATCTGTACAGGAGGAATCCAGGAGCTGAGGATCAACAAGGCCAATGGATCAAGATAGCGGGCATGGGATCAAAGAAAGGACGCACAATGGCTTCACGCCATCCTCCCATGTGAACTATGATGGGTGAGAAAACTAAATAATTATAATCTGATGAGTATTATCTTTCAAAGAAATACTGATTATTATCTTCTCTGGTCTTGCATAGCAGCATGCAAATTATTGGTCGTAATCACAGTTTCTTGACGAAAGTGTTGGATGCAACTAGATGATCGAGATGGCATTGGGCCGCTTGAGGCATCACGACATGAATGGTCACACATAGATGGTAGATGCGGCAGGACGTTGGCATGGTCATCCGGACGTGTGCGTGAGAGACTCAGCCGAGCTAAGCATTGGGCATAGGTGCTCGAACCGTACGTTTGTATGTGTTGACGCATGCATCTGCCCTGACATTCACATGTCGGTACTCGGGAAGTACGTGCAAGATGAGCGGCATATGCACAAGACCAGTCACTGCGCTCGCACGGGGACAGATGCGAACCGGCGTCTACGACATCTACATCAATAATGGCACTGACTGCACCAAACTAAAGGTATTATGGCCATCTTACTAGATCCCATAATTATAATTTAATTTCTCTCTTAGGATTTGACCATCCATAATTAATTATAGTTTATTTTATGTTCTCCAAAGTACATATGAGTCAATTTAGGTGAGATTAGACCGAGAAGAATAAGAAGAGTCCTAGGTGCTGAACAAATAAATCTTGATATAATAACTTTATTAGATTACTTAAATAACTTTACTAGATTACTTTGAATTCACATGTTTATGATGCTGAAAAATTAGGGGATCATGATTATAGCGTTATTAAGTAAAACCTGTATAAAAACTAAAGCCGCAACAATTATAAAGATGTCTAACTAATAGTCTGCAATAACTTTTAAATAAGTATGAACCTCTATCATTACGCAAGATAATGCTTTGACCCCTAATGACACACTAAGCATTATGAAAGATAAATGTAATATAATAAAACATATATATAATTTGTACCTAGGTATCCATCTCAACCATTAAAATAATAAAATCTCTCAAATCTACATGTAAATGCTAATTTATGCTATTATTATAAAATAATTTAAACATCCATAAATTACAACATATATATGCGCCAACTTTATTTTGAAATGCCCATTGGGCCAAATTAAGTTGACAATGTGTAGACCAAGAAAACATGTATACATTAGGATAAATAATTATGTTATAAACATCAAGCGTGTAAAAATAGCAAATCATATTATAATGACACTATGTTCCTTTAAAAATTAACATATGAAATTGCAGGTCTTTATCTTGAAAAAAAGTTTAAACAATAAAGAGTTTAAATAATTTTGATTAAAGCATTATAAATGAATAAATGTAATTTAATTCCAAGGAGTTTTTGTTTTGACACACCAATATTAAAACTCAACATCCTGAGTTCCTTAGGTGCATGCTGAAACAACTTCTTTATACCATTACATACAAAGCTAAGAGGGTGGCTAAGGACCTAGAATATTATTTTAATAAAATAAAAGGGTTAGGAATAAGCAAGACAATAAGCATTGGAATTAATTTGAAAGTAACGTGTGATCAAAAGCTAAAAAGTTAAAAATACAAGATGCCAGATATCCCTCAAAAGTGATAAGAGTTTATATACTTTAAGTTTATGTTTCAACTAAAATGCATGTACGTGTTACAGATTAATCCTCCAAATTATTACATAGTTTAGACCGTTACAAATAAAAAGATAGGTCTAAAATTCTCACAAAAACCTCAAACATTTTGCTATCAGATTGGTATACTATAATGCTGAAATTTTAAACTAGTCATTGTATCTTTGAAATTAATAAGCTCAAAATTTTGAAAATAGAATCAACATTTGGGATTTGTCAGTCAAACTATAGACTGTATCTAAAGCCATCCAAGGTTGAATAGCTAAAAGCCATCAAAGTTTGAACAAACATTTCAACAAAATATATATTGGAGATAAATAGAGTGCATGTGACTGATAGATATGAATGAAAAGTACATAAAAATTAACAATTGATAGATTATCATGGATATAGACTATACGAGTCCCTATTATAGCTATTATTTTCAGAACATTAGTGAAGACAAAAGGTATATAATATATTTCTTATCAATAGAGTGTCTTATAAGATTCTAACCCGTGCGAGAAAGCGCGAGTTGATGAAACTAGTATACCTAAGACTAATAACTAATAATATTAATTTTATAATACTATTTGTGATGTATCAATGTTATCAGAGATACTTGTACTAATATTTTATTTCATCTAATAACAAAAATTTCAATCCACATATTCAAGATTTGTGTGACTCATGTCTTCATTAATCCTTAAAAAGGAGTTGCAAAGAAATTTACTTTC
>JADLZL010003546.1:0-17791 GCA_015844335.1 Chrysopogon serrulatus | reverse complement strand
CTAGACCCTTCGAGCTTTTGGCGATATTTTCCATCGCGGATAAGTTTCGTGATGATTATGCACTATAATCCCTTCTTTATGCTTTTGAATAATCCCTGGAAAATATAGAATATGCAAAACTCATGGAAATTATCAGTTAAAAACGCTAGACTAGTATGTATTCATGTAACCTTTTCATGTCTAAAGTTCTAATAAATATTGACGTTATCCACCGTCAACAGGGAGTTCATAGCCTGAGAACATGGTTTGGTTCCTATTTGCAAGCCTACTCCTGAGGGAGGAGAGGTCATGATCGGCCATTAGCAACAACATAGGAGGCAAGGGCCTGGCCCAGTAGTCTAGTGGTGATCGATTTGGGCATGTGGCTTTGTCAGGCTACATACTAGGCCTAAACCACTAGTAAGGAACTACAAAGGGATTAAGATAGTTTAGACACGCCACAAGAGAATATGCTATTTTAATGGACAAAGGATGATAAAATGATTAAAAACAAGAGAAAAAAAGATGGTAAGGATGATAAGGATCAACGGGATATGCAGAGGATGCTACCCCACTTAACAAAAGGCTTGCTAATCTTTAAGGCTTCATCTTGGGGCCTTTTGGAAGAACATAGATAGAAGGCACACAAGCAATACACCAAGCAAAAAAACCCATATCACAACATCGAAACTACACGTGCCTGTTGTATCAATGGCGGGCATCCTAAGGTAAGTTGGATTATAGATGATAAAGGCCATTGAAACTAAATAAGTTTAGAAAGTTTAGTAAAATATCTAAAACAATATATATCAAGGAGACCAGCGGTCATAGCTCAAAGGAAGCTATCAAGGAGGAGAGACAATATAACAAGGATAAGAAATAGTCAAATCAATGAGCCACGAAGGTACAAAAATAGTTTTGTAGGAAAATAAGTTTTAGAAAACGGCCGGTGCTAGCTAGGCATACGTCCTATAGTCAACACTGCTCTGATACCATTCTGTAACACCTAGTTTTAAAAACAAAACTAGATATGCCATATGTGTGCCCAAGAAGTCCACACATACAACCACAGAGTGAGCAGTATTAGGAAACAATGTTATATAGCGTAAATATAAGTACACTTACATCAGAGTTAAGCGGAACGGACACTAATCTTTTCTTTAGGCTCCATTCTTCACAGGGACAGTTGACCGAGGGTACATATGTCTAGCACTTCTTATAAAACAGACTAGCTCCATCATCTGGTACTCATCCAGAATTTTCCAAAGTAATAAAAAGTAAAGGCAAGCCATAAGTACATGTCATACTCAGCAAATATAATATATGGTTTAGGAGGCTCAAAAGGTGACACTGGTTTACTGCATTCAGCTTTTAAATGATTAAAATTTATGACATTATTAGCAACAAGGTAGTAGCAATTCCCATAACCACATGATAAAGTGAACAAGAATAAAGAATAATACATATTATATTATAGAATCATCATTCGTTCTCATCATTCATTATCAACCATCGGAACATCTATTCCCTCGGTTTTCGGGCCACCCATATACGTAGGCGCGGCTAGTATACCGGTTTTATTAAACTCTGGCAGAGGGTGTACACTTTCACCGTGAGTCGTGATTTACCCTTTTCGCCCGAGGTGGCCAACCTCTTAGCCCACTACCAAGGAAGGCCGTCGGGGTTCACTATGAAGCCTTTCAAAGGTTCGATCTAACAAGTTAGGGCCGCTAGATTTCAAGAGTCGGGCCAGTGTGATACAACCAGTCCCGTGGGGATCCACAATGCCTTTTTCCCCATTTGCGCCACAAGGGTAACCTCTAACAAGCTAGACAAGGTGTTGGTATAAATTAACTGCACTCCTTTAAATAAGATTTAAGTAAGATTATCCTAGCGCATAGATATCGTACCAATGTCACATTTTACCCTGAGGTTTTAAATATCGTATCCACGAGGGAACGCTTGTGATGATGACAAAGTCTATAGACTTAACCCTACAATTAGGCTAGATAAAATCAAGAAAGAGAAAATAGCTATTGAACTCTAGTTCGACAACCGGTAAGCTTTGAATAATATTGTTCTAAACTGGCAAGTATCCCGAATAAGAGAAGAAACAGAGTAATCTTCTACCAAGAACCTATAAGCCTATCAGTCCTATCAACGGGAAGTGGACTACAGAGGAACCAACGTAGCCGTCACCTACATGGACTACCACTATCCAGCTAATCAGGGGACATCCACAAGCAATCATAGCCCAGGCACCATGTCTACACTATAAATTACTACTTCAATCAAGTAATAACCAAGACCAAAGCACTCAATATGAGATGTAAACTTAAGAACAAATGAGAACAACTGCTTACTTGAATCAGAATGATGAATACAAAAGTACCTCAGAACGCAGCTCCGGGCGAGGGAGCTGAATCCAGAAGAATACAACCACGAAGAAACCCCAACAGGTCGGAACTCCTCCAGAATCTCTACTCCTCTACTCAATCTCTCTAATCTCTAAATAAGACTAGATCTAGATGAACTAGTCTCTCCTAATTGTTACAACTAGATGAACTAGAACTAGATGAACTAGAACTAGATCAACTAGAGGGACCCTAACCCTAATTATGTAGAGAATATGAAGCACCGGGGTGTAGAATGCCTCTTGAAGGGGCCTTGGGGCATCATTATATAGGCCGAGGTGGAGTAGGGGGCAAGGAACCGCCACATCATTGATCCGCGTCTTCATGTTGTGTGCACCGTCGGATCAAACCGAACTTAAATCGACGTAAGGATGCTTTGCTTGACTTCCAAAGAAGCGTAGGAGGAAAACTCCAGAAAGGGAGCGCCGCCACTTGACCTAGGGCGCCGGCCGGCTCCAGGGTGGGGCCGGCCGGCCCCACCAGGTGGCCCTAGCGGGTCCCGCTGCTTCGGGTGTTTTCTAGATGTTTCCTGAGCCTGATGACGATGTTTTCCGATGCGGATAAGTTTCATGATAATTATGCACTCTAATCCCTTTTTACGCTTTTCTAGAATAATCCCTCGAAAAATATAGAATATGCAAAACTCGTGGAAATTATCGCTTAAAACCCTAGACTAATGTGTATTCATGTATCCTTTCATGTCTAAAGTTCTAATAAATATTGACGTTATCCACCGTCAACAACTCCCCCAAGCTTACCTTTTGCCAGTCCTTGGCAAACAACCTAAGCCTAATTATTAAAATATTTGGATCGGGGAGTTGCTGCAATACTTTTATTTCTTTTAAGCACATTTGCTTTTAAACATAAATTTTCCTTCGGTTTAGACAAAACTACTCTAACTTTCAAACTTACCCATTTTACCTTTAACTATAGGGCTTTTCAGCTTTTGCATTAGTCTTGAGCAATCAAAAGATAGAGCAATCAAGTCAAGCACTATGTCTCAAATTCTTCATAGTACCAATATTCCGTAGTTTTATAAATTTTTAAAATAAAACTCAGAGCTTAATTGTATGATACCCTCAAATCTCTTATTATATATGGTATTTATGGATCTCACTGAGGCATTAATGATGTTATGTCTTCCTAAACTAAGGATTTATAGTGAAGCTTATAGGAGTGGCAATAACAAGAATGAGCATACTTGCAATTCATATGTTGTAAAGTCAAACAATGGATTCACAGAGAAATCAAGGCATACAATCAAATCAAGATGTGCATGTGTATGGAACATGGTGGATATGTGTATATATGGTATTTAGTGGCTAATACTAATTCTACTTTTGCTCTTTGAAGATAACTCCCTCCTTAGAACTTTTCGCGGGAAAACATGGGCTATCTTTATTCTCTCTTTCTTTCTCTTCTTCTTCTTTTTTTAATCTAGGAGGCGGACATCTATGTACCCATTATTTTAATTGTTGGATACTTGTCCATCTTTTACTCCCCTTTTTCTTCTACTTTTTTTTAATACTTTTGCATAGCCACATGCATCCTTTGAATATAAATAATTGGAGAGATAATGATAAGAAATTAGAGCAATTAAATGGGGGTATATTTTGAGTGTTTACTCCTAGTGTAAGAGAAAAACATTTTTAAGGTGGATCTGGATGAAAGTGGAAATGACTACACTTACACCCCAGAGTAGGAGTAATGCATATATGGGTGGAGTGCGTAAGTGATCTTGATTTTAAAAGTATGACAAGACTCTCATAAGGTATACAACAAAGGTTGACTGAACTCAAAGTAAAGCAAGCGGCATGAATACGCAAATGTTTTCCTAACGCTAAATGTATTATATGGCTTTGGTAGGAATTCAAACTTTATCATACAAGAGCTCATCATGTAAGATTTTAGGTTTTCAAAATAAATCTTCAGAACTTAGTAATGCTAGCAATAAGATAAATAGCAGCTTAAACCTTCATGTATCATATCAATCAATTATCTAGACTTAGCTCAAGCATATGCCTCCACAAGTTTTAGGTTCGGAGTAAATTCTTATATCAATGTAGTCATGTCCAAAACTCGGGAGAATTCATGGTTGAAAACTAGGCACTTAAAAGGCATTACGGTAGAGCAACTATTCATCATCTTCAAGATAAAATTTTAATGTTCTCTAGTTTTTATTTAACCATTACTAACTAGACACACTCTATGATCACACTTTAATACATAGATAAGTATTTTATTTTTTTTTTTAAATTTGTTATTCATCTTTTTTATTTCTATTGGACTTACAAGACTCTAAAGACATGGACCTTCATGTGCTCATATATTTTTGGTATTTTATGACTATATAAAATAGACTCGATAATCGTCTAGGTATAGTTACCTGATAACTAGGGGATGCTCCTTCCCCAAGCTAGATGTTTGCAATACTTGGTGTTGATGATCTTTAGGGCGAGCTTGTCAACGATAGTCTTAGTGGGCTCCACGATAAACTCACTCCTTAGTCATAATGTTATCCCCGCATAGTTATACTCCAACAAGAAAACCAAAACTCGAGGCTCGAATTTAGAATTTAATAAGAGGTTAGCGATCAACCAATAAATAATTGATTATTCTTATAAGTTTATTTTAAATTGACAAGTTTTAGCAGGATTCTCTTTTTTAGGATTTTCTAGTTATGTAGAAATTAAATATGTGTGCATTATATTGTTGTATTTTTTTATGCCACCACGAGAATATTTATTCTTATGGGGTTTAGGATTTTTATAATGCAAGAAATTAAATACAGGAGCTATTATTTTTATGCCACCACAAAGAAATATTCCTACAGGGTTACCACAAGCTTATTCACGTGGGGCTTTTAATATTCTATGATGCAACAAATGAAGCAATAAAGGTTTTTATTTTATTTTATTTTCTTTTTAATATTTATGAAGATGAATATGTTAAGGTAAATTTATTAACGTGAGACAGAATACTAATTAATTAAATAACTACCATACTACCTTATAGCAAGGGTACGAAATTTAAAGTCTACCGATAGGTCTTTTTCTTCCACTCTTGTGTATCTCTCCATCTTGAGAGATGGAGGTCTTGATGGTTGCATACCTCTAGTGATGATGATGTCACTTTTGTTCTTTGGTTTGGCCTATAGGTTGAAGTAGAGCTTTAATAGTAGCTGGCAGCTTCTTGCTTAGTGTGCATATTCACGTAACTTTCACTTGTAGAATTAATAAACTTTGCTCGACGTCTTTGTTTGCAAGGGCAAGGAACCGCCACGTCATCGATCGGCGTCTTCATGTTGTGTGCACCGTCGGATCAAACCGACCTTAAATCGACGTAGGGATGCTTTGCTTGACTTCCAAGGAAGCGTGGGAGGAAAACTCCGAGAAGGGAAGCGCCGCCGCTTGACCTAGGGCGCCGTCGGCGCCGCTGGTGGGGCCGGTCGGCCCCACCAGTGGCCCCCCAGTCCCGCCCCCGGTGTTTTCTAGATGTTTCCCGAGCCTCGATGACGTTGTTTTCCGATGCGGATAAGTTTTGTGATAATTATGCACTCTAATCTCTCTTTTTATGCTTTTCTAGAATAATCCCCGAAAAATAAAGAATATGCAAAACTCGTGAAAATTGTCGGTTAAAACCCTAGACTAATGTGTATTCATGTATCCTTTCATGTCTAAAGTTCTAATAAATATTGGCGTTATCCACCGTCAACAAAAGGTCCTCATCTTGAGCTAAAGCCCGAGCCATATAGCCCTCACAAATTGCATGCGATTTGTTCCAGACTTTTGCCAAAGGATAAGTCCTTAGGAGGGTCAAGAACATTCAAAAAATACTAGAGAACTTCTCACCCTTTGTTCATGTCACCAAGATTATATTTTAATGTTTACTTGTATAATCCATTATTCATGTTATAAAATCATGGTTATATAATCAGCACTAGCAAACATTACCCATATGCATTCCCCCGGGGTAACAAGGTAGATAGTAATCAACACTAAGTCATCCTTACTGGGATATCAAAGACACATACATATGAGATATGGTGAATATATTGAATAGGTAATCAAGGAAGTCCCAAGCTATTGTCTTTTGCACATGCTTAAACCAGCTCATACTTTAGGTTTTAGTCATCAGCTTCTGATCTTCAGTGGTCGTCGATGGTTCTCATTCTACTCACAGATCGCAACAACCAAGCACATCGGCAACAATCAAGCATCCACAGGCAAACATACATAAAACAAAATAAAGATAACTAAGAACAGTACAACATATGAGGCAAACAGCATCCAAGAAACAAGGTAGGAGATATGGTTTATTTTATTAACAAAAACTGAGTAGTATTAATTTTTTTAATTAAAATCTATTTAATTTAAAAACCAGGTTAAAGCTAGTAAGGTTTTATTTTATAAACCTGCATGTATAATTTAATCAAATTAAACTTTAACTTTTGCAAAGCAACGGTGCATGTGAGAGCATCTAAACTAGTTTTATGTAACCTTGTCTAGACTAAGTAAATTATAAGTTGGGAACACTTTTATAATAGCAGTTAATCATGTTAACGCATATGTATTGAATAGGTGCACGTGTGGGTAGTGTCCTCCAGATATCTACGTGCTCTTGAGCGTCTGTGATGGGCAGAAGATACGCATGCATGCATTTGGAGGATGTTTGCATGCTTTGTAAAGAGGGATATGACGAATCAGGCCACCACCAGAGCCTTGCTTCTTGGGCTTTTAGGTGCGACAACAGAGAGATCATGAGTTACATCTGGAGAAACATGAAGGATAATAAAAGATGAAGGCTCAGCAGATTATCGTTGGTCACGCAGTAGAGAGAACGATGATGCTAAACCAAGGAGACTTACGAGGGTGGCTACTATGATGAGAACTTGATGTCGATCCCGTGTGATCCATAAGCAGGACCATGATGTCACGAGTAGGATGAACTAGCGGCTGAGTCCTCGAAAAGTCATCGACGGATGCTGCGACTTCGGCAGCCACAGCCATGTCATGGTGGCGCTCAGTCCCATGCACGGGTGACGTCTGAGCTAGGTGGCCAAGACGATGTGCAGCTGGCAATATGCCAGGATGGCCTGAAGCAGAGGTCCTCATGTGCAAATGACCCACGTTGATCTTTGATGGCCGGTGGCCAGACTCCACGCGTATGTTGGTATCAATGGCAAGGTAGTGATGAGGAGGCGATAACAAGGAGCTAGCAGGTGTCGCTCCCCACGGGGTGACTCAGGCGGAACCCTAGTGCCACCGCCGCCGCCCCCTCACCTTCGCCGCTTGTCCTCGCCACCACCCGAGCGCCCGCCGGTGACCGCGGCACAAGAGGAAGGTGGCGGCGGGCGATGCTCTCCTCTGCGCCCCACCCCCCCCCCCTCTTCTTCCCTACCCTCCACTTCTCGAGCTCTTCGGTCTCGGTGACGTGGATGGCCGGCGATGAGTCAAGTTGGTCGGCGAGGTGGCCTGATCCGTGCTCCACGGGCCTAGATCCGTGTCCCCTACCCCCGATCCTAAGTGTCACAGGCCGGCCGAAAGACGGTGGGCGTGGCCCTGCCTTGGATGGCCGGGCGAGGTGATGTCCGGGCGAGCCCTCATGCCCGCGGCCTTTCGGCTCGTGGCTCGACCGCTGCTGAGCCGAGGTAGCCGTGGCCTGCCTGGCCTCGGCTCTGGGGGCTGGCTGGTTCTTGGCCGGCCAACGGCCGGCCGCTTGCTATGGTCGTAGCCGAGGTGGATCGCGGCGATGACTCGATGATTGGTGGCCCTGCTACGGCGTGGTCTAGCGCGGGCATGCCGGGCGGGAAGCAACGTGCCGTGTTCTTTGCGTTCGTATGCAGGGGCCCAGCAGCGGCACGGCACACGTGGTTTGGCCGTGGGCTTGCCGGCGGCGGGGTCGCGTGTCCGTGGGCGCCCTCCCCCTGTGCCGCTCTCTAGTTGTTGGGGGCCCTCTCTGCCATCTTGGGGAGGGCATTGCTCTGTTTGGGCAGAGCGTCGGCGTCGTCCATGACGAGATCCTGGGTGGTAGTGTGTTTGTCGGTGTCGGTGCGTGCCTCCCACCGTTGCCGGGCGAGTCTAGGTGTGGCTCCGTGCGGTGTGGCGGCGACCGGCACACCCCCCATCCTCCATCCAGGCTAGGATGCCTGCCGGTGCGTGCCTCCCTCCGTCGCAGGTGAGTCCAGGTGTGGCTCTGCGCGGTGTGGCGGCGACCGGCATGCGGGGAACTATGTCGGTGCGCGCCTCCCACCGTCGCAGCGAAGTCCGGGTGTGGCTCTGCGCGGTGTGGCGGCGGCCGACACGCGAGGGTTCCTTGTCGGCGCGCGCCTCCCACCGCCGTGGGGCGAGTCCGGTGTGGCTCAGCTGGCGGTGCGGCGGCCGACAACCCCTCCCTCCTGTCCCGGGCGAGGGGACGCTTGCGATGCGCGCCTCCCACCATCGCCGGACGAGTCCGTGTTCGGCTCCGTGTGGTGTGGCGGCGACCGGCATCCCACCTCGCCAGGCGTGGTCGCTTCTACCTTCGTCCGTAGATGGGTCCTTGAAAGCAATGGCAAAGGTTCTAGGCGAAAAGTTCAGCCTAGATTCGCCGGGGGCCGAGACGAGATTCTCCTTCTTGAAGGCGTCATCAAAGAACCTTTGCTACCGCCTCTCCTTAGCACATGGCTCGGGCGAAAGCTTTGCCAAGCTACTACTTGGCTAACGATGATTACATTACGGCGTCATTCACCTCCCTGGAGGCATCGTTGAAGAGCCCGGTGCCGGTGTAGTCGCCTCTGCGTCTGGCAAGATTTTTCGTCCTTGTGCGGGGACGCTTGTTGTTGTTGTTCTTTTTTCCTCTCCGAAAATGTTTGTAACTCTTTAATCAAGCCGTTTTGGGCCTTTCAATACATATTCAGGTGGGGAGTAAACCCCCCCAAAGGATGATTAAAAAAAAAGGAGCTAGCAATGCGTGTAGGACAGCTCCGTGCATGGCGGCTTGGCGAAGCTTCTCTGGAGATGGCTTCTCCTCCGCATTTGTTGATTTCGGCGAGATCAATAATAATAAAAACGGAGTGGTGGCTTGGATCATGACCGACGGAGGCTTGTTTCCAAGGGTTTGGAAAAAGGATACGAAAGGCTTGGTTTGGTATTTATAAACGGGCACCACAAACAGCAATGATGATGGATAGTTACGGAGTCCTTGGTGCGTGCGCGCATATACACCTCAAGGGGATCGACCACGCACGCATGCATCAGGAGGAAAAGCAATTTCGCTAAAACAAGGAAAAGTTAGGAGGAAAAGGAAACGCAAGGAACAAATAGAAATAAATTAAAGAATAAACCAGAAGGCAGAGGATTAGATGGTGGATCACGAACTTAAATAAACTGGAGTAGAAAATTATTGGAAAATCCAAGAAAAAGGATTAAGATCAAGACAGCATAGATTTAATTTCAGAGATTTGATTTTTTTTTTAAGAAAGGGACAGACATATGCTGCAACAGGAAAAAATCATTGTACTAAATACGTTTTGGAAACTTTAAACACTCATAGAATCCAAATCAAGCAACAAGCAACATCACTCAACCAAACGTCCGTCAAAATTAATCTAGAAAAGTTTAAAACTCATTTCTTTTCTGTGTCTAGATTTGCACTAACTTAAACTAGACTTGGAAAATTTTATCCAATTATTAAAAATATTTATTTTATTTTGTATTTTCTAAGCACAACCTAAAATCAGAAATTTTAGGGTGTGACATACAATCAAACCAAGATGTGTATATGTATGGAATATAGTGGATAGGTGTATATATGGTGGCTAGTTCTAATTCTACTTTTGCTCTTCAAGATAAGTCTCTTTTCTTTCTTAGCCTTTTAGAACCTCTTAGGAAAATATGGGCTATCTTTTTATTCTCTTTCTCTCTCTTTTTCTCTTTTTTCAGGAGATGGGCATCTAAGTACCCATTGTTTTGAATGCTGGGACATTTGTCTATCCTTTACTCCCTTTTCTCCTTTTCAATACTTTTGCATAGCCACATGCATCCTTTGGATACAATAACGATTGAAGAGACAACAATTAAGAACTTAGAGCATTTAAAATAAGGGCTATCCTATGGGTTTATATGTATATTTTTGAGTGTTTTTACACCCAAAGTGTAGAAAAAAACATTTTCAGGCGAATGTGGATAAAAAAAATAGAAAATGGTGTGTGCTTACTCTTAGGGTAAGAGTAGTGCATATATAGATAGAGTGTGTAAGTGGGATCTTGATTTTAAAAAGCATGACAAGACTGTCATAAGTATACAACAAAGGTTGACTAAACTCAATGCAAAGCAAGTAGCATAAATGAACAAAGGTTTCTTATTCTAAGTATGTATCATATATGGCTTTGGTAGGAATTTAGCTTTGTCATACAAGAGCTCATCATGTAAGGTTTTGAATTTTTAAAAGATAAATCTCCAAAACATAGTAATTGTTAGGAATAAGATAAGCAAAGAGCTCAGACTTTTTTATATATCATATCCGTCAATCACCTAGACTTAACTCAAGCGTATGTCTCCACAAGTTTCAGGTTCAGAGTAAATTCTTATATCAAAGCAATCATGTCTAAAAACTTAGGAGCACTTAAGGTTAAAAACTAGGTACTTAAAAAGAATTCAGCAGAGCAACTATTTATCATTTCCAAGATAGAATTTTATAGTTCATAGTTAACTCTAGACACACTCTATAACTAAGACTTTTTTATTGGTTTTTGGGTTTTATTTCTTTAACTAAAGGACTCGTATAAGACTCAACAGACGTGGACCTTCATGTGCCCACATATTTTTGGTGTTTTATAACTATAAGACAGACTCGATAAATCGCATAGGTATAGTTACATGATAACTAGGGGATGCTCCTCCCCAAGCTAGATATTTGCATATGTTGCTTGAATGATTTGTAGAGTAAGCTTATCAGTGGTGACCCACTGATTGGTCTCATTCCTTAGTCATAGTGTAATCCTGCAAAATTGTACTCCAACAAGAAAACCAAAACCCGAGGCTCGAATATAATAAGAGATTAGCGGTCAGCCAAATGAGTAATTGATTATCTTTATGAGCGAATATAAATGTGTAGCAAGATTCTTATATTTTTATACTTTTCTATTTTTATTATGCAAAGGAATAGAAATTTGTTTTTGTCCTACCAGAATTAATATCTTACGGGGTAACTATAAGTCTACTCCTTTGGAGCTTTTTGAAGTTTATAGTAATTAATGAAATAAGGAATTTTTATTTTCTTTTTAGAAAAGCAAGAGAATAGATGTACTAAAGTAATTGGATAACTACTATTATTATCTTATGGCAAGGGTGCAGAGTTTATAGTCCTATGAACAGTCATCATGCTGAGGGTTCTTCGGTGGATCCGGAGGGAAATCCTGATGTTGAATCTTCTAGTGTTGATGACTTAGTTGAGAGGATTACCTTCTCCTTCCATGTTTTTGTTGGTTGTGGATGTTCCTCATTTCTTTTACTCTCTCCTCCTTAACTTTTCTTCTCAAAGCGCGGCGCTAACGTCTTTTCTTGGACCGGGTGAAAGCTGATATTCTAGGAGAATTATAATTACTATTGAAATAGCAGCGTACCTTTTCTTCTGGGAAGTGAAAATAGATTTGGCCGGTTCCATTGTAGATGATGGCCTTAGTGATGCTGAGGAACGGCCTTCCAAGTATGATAGGTGTCTCATCTTCTTTTCCTGTCCAAGACCATAAAGTCGGTAGGGACGTAGTGGGTGTGGATCTTGTAACACCTTGGCCTAGGGTTTAATAGGATTAATATGATACTCATACCAATAAGTTGTAACTTCTTTTTCGGAAGCTCATCTCGAAAGAACTCCAAGGTTAAGCGTGCTTGGCCTGGAGCAATTTTAGAATGGGTGACCGATCGGAAATTCGTACCCGGGTGCGCATGAGTGAGGACAAAGTACGCAGAAAAGACTGGTGTTGGTCTGTGAGAGCAGTATTGGTCCTATTAAAGCTATAAGATGTAAAGCGGGCCCGGCCTCGAGGAGGCGGGGCGTTACAAATGGTATCGAGCCGACTCGCGGGTTTCACGGACGCTGTGTGTTGCGATTCTTGCGCGAGCATGGTGCGCATGGGCGGGTGTGGATCCGCCCGTGGTCACACAAAGCATGGCACATGCGCTGGCACTAGACCCACGGACGTGACCAAGAGAGGAGGTTCCTGGCCTGGGGTTGATCGACGGGACGTCGATCTCTTAAGGGGGTGAGGATGTAGCACCTTGGCCCAGGGTTTAATAGGATTAATATGATACTCATACCAATAAGTTGCAACTTCTTTTCCGGAAGCTCATCTCGAAAGAACTCCAAGGTTAAGCGTGCTTGGCCTGGAGCAATTTCGGATGGATGACCGATCGGAAATTGTTCCCCAAAAGCGCATGAGTGAGGACAAAGTGCTTGAAAAAGACCGGTGTTGGTCTGTGAGAGTAGTATTGGTCCTATTAAAGCTATAAGATGTAAGCGGGCCCGGCCTCGAGGAGGCGGGACGTTACAGATCTTAACCATAATGTTCCTTGCTAGTCCCTCCGGGATTCGTGTTGTGTTGTCCACCAGCTGCAAAATAAATGTGGGATCTACGGTTGCATTGATTAGTGTATTATATACCTGTTTTGACATTATGTTGACAACTGATCCAGTGTCGCAAATGGCTGAGTAGAAAGAGCTCTCTCCAATGGTGCACTCTATAAATGATAGACCAGGATCTCCAACTAAGACTGGTGAGACTAAGCGGCGACCTTGTTTGTATTCCATTGCTTTAACTATCTAAGCTTTCTTTCCTTCTTGCTTCTTGTTTTTCTTCTTTCCCTTTGAACAGGTCTTCCGTACCTCTTCTTTATGTGTAGGCTTCTCTGGATAGTAGATCTCTTTTGGGTTGTTAGGATCTTTAACGGTGTTGTCTTTAAAACTAAATTTCTCTTCATTACCTTCGATGGTGAAACATATCTTTGCTTTGTCCACATAGATGGCTGCTTTTGTAGTGCTTAAGAATGGTCGGCCTAGGATGATAGGACTCTTCGGATCTTTGCTGGTATCTAGGACCACAAAATCTACTGGAACATATAGTTGTCCCACTCATATGCATACGTCATCTAGGATTCCTTCAGGATGCTTAACTATTTGATCTCGCATCTTTGCAAGCACATATTTGTGTACAACAAAGTTGCCTATAGAAAAATACGGTCAAAAGATTACCTTTGACATGATGTTGACACTAGCACCAAGGTCACAGATGACTTGAGGAGAAATCATGTTGCCCAATAGAGATGGGGATCATAGGTCCGCCTAGATCACCTCTCTTGAGTGGCATGGACTCATCCTTCCATCCTTCCGATATTCCTTCTATGACTAATCTGCACGCACATCAACAAGATTTGCGGTTTTAAACAGGTTGCTCAGGAATCTTACCTTTATGGATTGGTAGAACAGTGACCACCAGGTGAGCTAATTGTAATTCTAGCATTTTATTTAAAAATTGAGTTGGTTCTTAATAGCGTAAGTGAGGCTATCCATTTTAGTATTTATATTCTCTAACACTTTATCATTGGATGCTACCCTCTTAGATAAATTTTGCACAACCTTATTCTGACTAGAAATTACTTCCCTTAAAGGTGGTTGAAAATTGTTATTGAAATTATTGTTATCTTGATTATTACCTTGGTACTTGGGCCTTTGCTTTGGTTCCATCTTTGGTTAGGTTGATTCCACCGTTAATATGGTGACTGGATTCCATACTTAACTTTGCTAAGGATGATAGTTGGTGTTGTTGTTGATGAAGTTCACATCCTCATGGAGTGTAGGGCAGTTGCTTCCTAAGTGTTCTATGTCTCCACATTCTTCACAAGTCATGCAGAGTCATTGATGTGCATGACTTCTCTCTTCTCGATGTTTCTTCTTTGTCAAGCTTCTTTATTATGAGGTCTAGCTTTATAGTGACCATGTCAACTTCCTTAATGTGATGCATGCCTCCTCTCTTGCGAGGTTGCACATGTTCTTCGTTCCAAGTCCAGTTCCTGAGGGCCTCTTTTCCACAAGTGTTGTTGCATCGGGCGAGCTTAAGCGATAAGAAAGCTCCTCCAACTGCAGGTATCCATAGATTCACGGATACTATAGACTAGTCTATGGTAGAAAGTCTGCATAAGTAGCCAATCCTCCATCCCGTGATGAGGACATTTTACAATATAATCTTAAAAATGTTCCCATGCCTCGGTGAACGATTCATCATATTGTTGATAAAAACTTGAGATTTTCTCACATAGAGCATTGGTCTTGCCTGTAGGAAAGAACTTGGCTAGAAAAGCAGTAGAGCATTTGTCCCATGTAGTGTTGGTTTCTTTATTTGCATAGAACCACTATTTTGCTTTTTCTAGAAGTAAAAATAAAAAAAGACGGAGTAGAATAGCATCTCTTGTTACTCCTCTGATAGTGAAGTTGTTGTAAATTTCTAGAAAGTGTTGTAAGTGTGCACTTGCATCTTCATGAGCCTTCCTACAAAACTGACTAGCTTGAACCATAGTGATAAGCGTAGGCTAGAGCTCAAGTCCATTGTCACCAATATTGACATTAGGTCCAGTTTGGATGTTGGCGGTTGATGGAGCAGAGAACTTGCATAGTGTCTTCTCAGCCATAGCTTCAAAAGCTGGTGTTAAATTTTCTGATTCTTCTCCTTCAGATGTTAGAGCTTGCTTTCTTGAAGATTGAGCTTCAGTGGAGGGTGTTCTTGATGGTGATTAAAAAAAATATCCCTCGTGTTGGTAAACTTTCTTCTTCGTAAGAGTCTCTCTGGATCTTGTCTAGGAGATCAAATCCGTTAATTCATTCATTACCCTGCATTAGATGTACAAATAGATAGAAATAAGGGTAAGCATGTTTGAGTTAGAGGTCAATTGGGTGATCGATCTTATTCATGATGCATATGTATTATCAATACTTCCTAAGTTTATTAGCCTTCCTCGAACAAATCAGTCAAAAATACTTGTTAATATTTTTTAGCGTCATTCAAATAACAATGCTATAAGATATATGGTACAGATTAACTTGCCTTTAGCAACTAGCCACTAGTCTCTTTACCCTAACTCCTAAGCATGGAACTAGGTTGTCATTCCCAATTGTGAAGCTTAAGAATAATTAATGGTACTCAATCTCTCATTTTATGTGACTAGGCGAGAAATAAATAAAAGATAAATACACACTAAGAATAATTCTACAAGCGGATAGATAATTATACCATTGTAGCATTTTACCTAGAGTATTACCAGGTTATCATTTATATTCTACCACTAGGAAGGCATTGCTAACCAATAATCTAGAGTATTGATAACATGTATATATGCATTGAATAAGCGATGTAACCAATGTCATATACTCTACTCATAACAGGGGTAAATCACAAGATAAATGATATAAATATGATAAATGAGTCATTGATCAATCATCACTAATAATACTAATCCATCATAACAATCTAATCATATCAATGTTGTCTAATCTAATTAATAGAGAAATAACTTCTAAGTATTTAACTATATGTCAAAGCTACATCAACTAGTGCAAGTACATCTAATAATTATCGTTAAATAATACTACTATAGTTTCCAAACACATCGAGCAATGTACATAAAAAGATAAGTATAGGAACCTCATGTATATAAATATACTCTTAACCTGACAATCCCACTCTACCAATCCACTGCATGCGGAGGGAGGCCTACAAAGGACTCAATGGATCCACACATCCACGATCTACCTCACTACACAGCTGGGCACAACCGGGGATATTCGCAGATAAGCAAAGCATCTAGACACCATGCCTACACACTGCCTACCACTCACCATATGATCAAATAGATGAGCGCTATACGAACCAGTGCATGAATATAACAGCAAACCAACTAAACTAGATGTATTAAAGTAGACAATGAGCATAATAATTAAACTAAGATAAAAAACAATGTTGCTAGTAAATATCATACAAATGTAGATAATACAATAAGAAAGAAGAAAGCGAAAGAAGTATACCAAACTCTTCTCTTCTTGACAACTTCTGGAATCCAAGACCGATTGACGTGTCTTGACTCCCTCCAAACTAAATCTAACTAGGCTAAACTATGAACTAGAAGGCTATGAGGAACTAGAACTTGAAGCTCTAGATGACTTGATCTTCAACCGGCTCAACCTTGAACGACTCGAATGAGGTATTGAATGAATTAGGGTTTTCTTGGGGGTGGCCCATATTTATAGCCCCCTGGGAGCACGACGGCGGTCAGTTTGATCAAACCGACTTCACGTAGGGCTGAGATTGATCCTTAAAGACGGTGGAGGAAGATTCCGTAAGATGACAGGTGGGTCCCACAGGGGTGCCGCCCAAATTTCTAAGTAGTGGGGCGGGCCGGCCCTACCTAGCGGTGGCCCCGTCTTTCCTTCGCTCTCCTCCGAAACCCTTCTAAAGTTGTGTGGCGTATTCCCGAAGTTGCGGATAATTAAGTGATGTAGTTTTGTAGTTAAATCTTTTTTTTTTCGTTGTTTTCTAGATTAGTCCTTAGAAATTGATAAATCACCAAAACTCATGGAAATTATTAGATAAAACCCTAACCTTTTAGATATTGATGTGTTTCTCATGCCTTTTGATATATAAAAGGTTGACACTATCCATCATCAATAACCCTCCTTAATAGTACGGCTAAAAGAGAAAACAAAAGTCGTATTAACTAATCCAAGTGTCAACCAACACCATTCGACACTGAACTAGCCATCCTTAACCTTGTCATCCATCCTTTGAAAACTGAAATGATTTCACCATTTGGGGGCATGAAAACTATAACGCCCATTGACTAGTATTACCATGACCTAATATTCTACCATCTTTGCAAAACACACGTTAGTCATAGTAATCAACGGTTGTCATCAATCATCGAAACCCTATCTAGGGGCCTAGATGCTTTCATACACGCAGGGAGGCAGGGGTGGCTGGTAGGCAGCCATGCAAACAGTACATGGCGGCAGAGAGGGCACACATTGCTGATCGCCAACCACTCAACGATACAGTTCGGGTGAAACTTGTGCCCTCGTGACAGATAGGGCATCACACTAACCTGTGCACCATCCATAAACTCGTCGCAGCAGATGTTGCACTCCATGATGCCGCAA
Source organism: Chrysopogon serrulatus (assembly GCA_015844335.1). Classification (NCBI taxonomy): domain Eukaryota; kingdom Viridiplantae; phylum Streptophyta; class Magnoliopsida; order Poales; family Poaceae; genus Chrysopogon; species Chrysopogon serrulatus. Next base: position 218 of record JADLZL010003546.1, on the reverse strand, counting down.
CCTCCCTCTACAATGCTTTCCTTCCCTTTGGCATGGAATGTTTGCTTCTCCAGGCTATGTACTGTGGTGGTAGACACAGGGACCGCGCTGAAGCCGCCACTATAAGCTGAGTAAATGCTCATGGATCATGCGACGGAATGAGTCGAACAACGCAGGCCATGGCGACGGCGTGGTTTTTTGTCGTGGGAAGGAGGCGATGCGCGGGGAATAGAGGATGC